>CALQYR020007268.1:897-88523 GCA_943334845.2 Auanema sp. JU1783
ACAGACTAGTTAAGGACGCAGACTGTACTGGTTAACTGAACTGAGCTTATTCTTAAGCGTTCGCCCTAATATGAATAGTAATGGATGCCGGATTTTAAAAAGACTCTGTGTTATCTATCTCATAAAAGACGAGATCAAAATCGAGTACAAAGACTCGGCGTTAACTCACTGCTAGAATGTTTGAAATCACAACCACTACTTACTTATTTTATAAATCACTTGTGCAAGAAGATGTAAAATACGAGATTCTATTAAATTTTTATTCAAAATGAAATATAAAGTTTACAAATAAAACATATTGATTGCTCGACCAATTTTGTAAGACAACTTTCAATAAAATTAATGATGAGCAATTGAATCCGGAAAAGTCACTGTTTTCCATTTTGTAGAAGGCACAACGCATTTGGTGAAAAAATGAAAACCTTTTCATTAACATTACACATTATTAATATCATCATTTGTAATAACTTCGTTGAAGAGAGTTAATCTGAAAATATAAAAATGAATTTAGTTGATTTACAAGTCTATTCGTGATTAGTTGCGTGAAGATATCTACTCTCTCATTCAAAGAACTTGGCTTTACATCAAGAAATCTTCCATATAACCACTATCACAGACATGTCAAAAGCTGTTCATAACTAAATAGTTGGATGAAAAGTTATAATTATTTATTGCCTAAAGTTAAAGTCCTTCGCTCCCACGAGCTACTTGCTTTTTGGGATCTTATTTCAAACCTGTAACTCTTTTCTTATTCATATAATTAAATATTCTCATATAATTCATGCATTACACAGGCATGCATGAAAGCTTAATTTATTGAAAAATTAAAAATTAACCTTCAGAACGGAAAGCCATTGATATCGGTGTTGTAATTGACCCGTAATTAATAGGAGATACCAGTACTTGAATACTTGATTAGATCGTTTTGTCAGTTTCCACGACTTACGACTAACACAAATGACAGTAATAGTTGAAAGCAACAACCTTAAATATTTAATTCTATTCATTTCATGTTTCATATATAACAAACCATTATAGTAGCTCCACCAACCGTTAATGGAACCACAACGAGTAATAAAGTTAAGAGAGACGTTCGGGTTGATATCGGTGCGGCAGGTGGTGCTGGCTCATCATCTTGTCGATCCATTCGATTGAACACTAATGGAACTTCATCTGGGTCAGGTGCAAAATGAGTTTCTTGCCTTTGTTGACTGAAATATAGTTTGTATGAGAAAATATAATAATATATTATTGGCGGTAGTCATACGAATGCAAACTTTCTTGACAAATGACGCTTACACAAGTGAAATCAGTTTTACGTGAGTTACATCTCACGTGGGAATAATTTGAATATGCAAACTAGTAAAGTTATCATACCTAGTATGAGCTCTGAGGTAGCTGAATGTATTACAAAGCGGTTGATCACAAGCACATAGATCAGTCCATTTATCATCTTCGTCCCTGAAAAAGTAAAAAAGAGTTAGATGTTTAGATGAAAGCTTGAATAATCTAAATTCGAACAAAGCCAAAACAGCGTTTCTCAAAAGCATTAAGTAAACATAAAGCAGGACGGACAGTTAGAACATTGAAAGATTGAAAGGAAGAAGTTTTGTCATTCAATCAGAAAAGGAAGAAAGAGTATGTAAAGTGTTTGAAATGGAAACATTTCTTCTTTTTTTTTGATAACAATGCTACGAAAATGTGTTTGAAGAGAAGCATCTACGAACTTACCACATGTCAAGAGACCAGTATCGTCCAAACCTAACAAACGATAGATATTATATGCTAATTTTCTTTTTTATTTTGTATCATTTCTATTGTTTTGAAGATTAATTTATTGGAAAAAAAGGCAATGAGAGAATAGTCTTCATTTTCTTTTTTTCTTTTTTCTTCTTCTTCTCTTTGTTTTTGTTGATTAGACTTTCATCAAAGTAATATTGTATTGACTTAGGTTCATCTATACAAAGAGATGTTTAAGCTTCATCAACATCTCTTCTTGATGAAGCATAGCGTGTTGATTTGAACAAAATACAAAGAAATTCTGAAAGACACATCACACGATATTGCAAAAAAGCTTTATTCATGTCCATTCGTTTAGCTTAGAAATGATGAGTTTGTCACCAAAAATTTTGCAAATTTGACAAATTCATCAAGTGACTTGTTCATGTTTACTCAGACATCCATGAAGATATAAGCCCGTATAAAGCAAGAGATTAATTCATTTTTCCTCTTTTTTTTATATTTCGTCTTTGCGACTAAACAATGGATTTTGCACATGAAATCAGCTGAACAGCCAGCACTCTTCATGTTGCCCTTGTTTGGGAAGGTAGGCTTGTCTTTGTGTGAAGTTTCTTTAAAAATTCTCCCCATTTCTTTGTATTTATACTTCCCTTCACAAACTGATTTCACAAGTTCCAGACTTGCAAAGTGTGTTAAATGAGGAATATGTAGAAAGAAAAGAAACTAACAAAGAGAGGGAGAGATAGAGAGAGAGAGAGAAATGGGTGGGAAAAGTGAATAGGAGGGAGTGGGAGGGGGAAGTTAGATGAAACTAGTGGCTACTGCAACAACTCGAATGGAGACCATATGTTGTCATATAAGGCAATCTATTAGACAATTGTAACATGAGTAGATGTAGTAACGTGGTGGAGATAAATAAGGCAACAGGCAAAAGCTATTTCAATTCCCGCTAGGACAATATGAATGAGCAAAAGATAGAAATCTGATAACAAGTGATATATGGTAGCTTTGAAAGCCAACTCTGCCGATCCAAAATGTTTAAATTTATAATTAGATGGAAGCAGATGTCACAAAGAGCCAGAAATATAGTAAGTGACAAGGAGGGACAGATTAAGAGAGAGAGAGAGAGAAAGAGATAAGGAAAGAGAGAGAGAGAGAGGGTTGCATATGTTATAAGACGAGTATTTATTATTTTTTTTGTTTTTGACCAAACGAAATCTTTATTTTTGCATGCATTTTTAATTATAAAATATATAATTAAAAAGGATTTTACCGACGAAATTTGATCTCGTGACAACAAAGTCATTTGATAAAAATATTTTTTTTTGTGTGTCTGTTGGTAGAACTCATGGTATTCATACTATAAAAAAATATTTTTGTTCTTTCTTTTCAAAAAAGCAGAAAATGTCTTTTGTTAGCTAATAATTACTCCCAAAACGACAATTCTTCTTGTTATGAGCGAACTTCATTGAGCTGAGTTGAATGTTCTTGCTTAACATCTTTATGACCTCAAATGGTCTTTGTTTCGGAGTTTGACGACAAGCCAAATGATTTTTGTCCTTCAGAAGTTTCGAAATGCTCCTTAGAAACTTCAAAATGTCATTGATGACTCTTGATGACATGAATAACATCCATACAATCCATGTAAAGCCTCTTAGAACCCTCGCGGAAGAAAGACGAAAATGAAGAAAAAGAAGGACAAGCTGTAGACATGCAAGAGGACAATTGGAGGTTGGTCAAACCATCAGAGAGCACAAATAATCAACTTAGAGCCTGGATAAACGACATGCTAATTGAGTTGCCGCAACCATATTGATTTTAGAGAAAAGCTTCATGTGAGTTCAACGAAATGAAGCAGGAGTAGTTTGAAGAGTATCTGATACTCTTCTTAAAGGAAACACAATAACGATGAAGAGGCTGAGAGAGTAAACGTTATGGAGGTATCTAATCCCTTTTTAATATTCTCATAAGTCCATTTCCCCAGCGCATACAGCTTGAATAGCTTAATAAAGTTAAATTTCATTGAATCATGGAATCAAAGAAGGATGAACGAATGTCTTTTGATGAGGAAGATAACAAAGACGAACGTGCTAGTTCCGAAATCAATTACATGCCCCAATGCTAACATCCGTCCAAATTTATTCCATACAAGAAGCAACTTTTTTTTATTTCATTCCCCTCCTCCGACTTCATATTGAATTATCATAGTTGCCATAAAAGGGCAGCGTCCTTCAATTGACCAAATTTGAATGATTAAGAAGAAACTAAGAGTAAAAGTAGCAGAAGAGGAAGAGAAAGAAATTGCCGTAGACTTCACACCATCCATATTCGGTCAGATGCTCAAAGCTTTTCCATGTTAAACATCGCGTGACTGACTAGGACAGACAGTGGAAACTTCAAAAATAATTAGAAAAAAAAAGAAAAAATAGTTTTCTTTTTGAAAATGTTTTATTGTTTTAGTCTTCTTTTTGTTTTTCAGAAGAAAAACGTTTTGTTCAAATGTAATAAATGATTTACGTATTTTGTAAATAAAAATTGTTTACATGTTCCGGAGATACATATGGAATGGCTCACACGGAGGGACAGAAGCAAAGAGAGTCAGACGAGAAGGATTTAATAGGAAGATTTTACTTCTTCCGAACATGAAAAGAAGAAAAATATGAATCTCTTTAGATGTATTCATGAATATTCAGAATACATGCACAGACAAGGAGAGTTGCTCAACAGAAGGCACAACACTATTTTTTTGAAGATGAAGTAGAAGAAGAAGAAGGAGAAGATGAAGAAGAAAAGAAATATCAAGTGGAAGTTTTCTTTCATTTCATAAAATGATTTTCTGCATCTATGAATTTTCCCTCTTATGAAGCTTTACGTATTGAGACTTCAAAATGATGTTATTACCTCATATGAGGAAGGAGAGAAAGCTTAGCTATTGAAGTACAAGTTGGCTGAAATAAAAGTCATTTCTTCAATTGATGTTTTATCTTTTTTTTCAATTGGAGTTTTTGTGGCATTCATGGCAAATTGTCTCCGTCGTTCTTATTCTTCTATTGAATGGAAGTTAAAAATTCTTTCTTTCCAATGAAAACTTTGGCTGACAATAGAATCTCAAGCTGACTTCTGACACACTTGGGAGTTTCAATAAATTTATTAATAAGTCAATTAAGATTCTTCACGTTGACAAGAGCATGTCATTTGTCTGAATTTTTATATGTGCGTTTGGTCAGACGGCACAAAAGGTTCGAAACAATACGAAGAATAAGATGAGGATGAATAATAGCATGGCCCCTGGACATTTTTGGTTGTCAACCATAATTGGATTGGTTCACGGAAACCAAGGCTGGCGACATCGTTGACGATGAAGCTATTTATCTCAACAACTGATGACAACACTTTGGTTTCGTTCGTCTAAAAATTGACAAGTGAAGTGTTTCAAAATTTTGAGAATTCATGCTCATCACTTCGCTGACGCTAATATAGACATCTGATGTGCAGAAAATCGATCTGTTAACAAGCGAGCTTCCAGAAAGAACGTTTATGCGTTAAAGAAGCTTAAAACCATCAGAGCTAATTGATTTTGCAATTCATTAAGTATGTATGAGATGAACCGACACGTCTGTAATAGGATTCTTCAGAAGACTTTACCAAGCCCAGAAGCTCTCTCAAAACTGGACGGCATGGCTATGGCAAACGCCAAGTGCAGATACATGACTCTCTCTACTTGTTCTTCTCTTTTCCTCTTTTCTATTTTCAAGATTCATGAAAGAGAAGTAGAGTGAAAGGCCTTCAGGAACTGAGCAGCTTTGTAAGAAGAGATGAAGCCCAGATCACATTGCATGGGAGATGACGATGGTGCGAAGAACTTGCAAGCAGTAGTTGATGAAGAAAAAAAAGTGATGATGAAGTTCAGAGAATAAAAGATTCTCTTACAAAGACCTTCAAGCACAGATCTCTTTTCAATCCAGACTCTCCCTCCCATCATTTGACTAGAAATCGTATAAGATCGTAGGTTTTACTGATGAGCATGTTCAGTTGGAAATGCCCAAGCAGTTTTGAATGACAAAAAGAAAGAAAAAAGAAGTGAAGAATAACTTGTACATACGAATCTTATTCATAAGAAGAACATCTTCGTCGCAAGTTGTAAAAGAGAACAACATAGAGAGAGAGAGGGAAAACGACAGAGAGTTGATGGTGGATAGGATGATGTTGGGTGTCGTTGAAGAAAAAAAAAGCCGAAGGAAGTGTATGGAAGGAAAAAAAGCTGCATTTAGTTGTCAATCTTATGACACAAATATATGTCTATAGATGCATGAATAAACATATGTATAGAAGCATCTGATAATCATAGCTTTGAACATGAACGATGAAGTGAAAAAACGAAAAGGAAGCTGTGAGAATGGCATGGCATTGCGAGGTAAATTATGGGTTATAAACTATATGGGAAATGAAACGAACAATATAAAAATAAAGGAAGGAAAACATAATTGGAACGTACCTATGACATCCGAGTGGATGGGAACCACATGTTCGAATAATTTGATTATTTTCTCTTAGAATCCCAACAAGACACACAGTTCCATCACATGCTCCATACGGAACACAATGATCGTCCGTACAATAGCATTTGACTGATTCAGAAGTTGGTAGATTGAATAATAGAACTAATAGAATAATTATAAATATTTTGTTGAAATTATAAAATGAAAAGAGTGTCTCTTTTCTCCTATGAAAGCATGTGTGGGTTTTCAGATTTGTAGATGAATCTGATGTTATCTGCTGCCTCAACATGGATGAAATTCACTCTCAATCTGATTGGGTACCAACTTATGTATGAAGTTTGGCTGATCAAGTAAACTTTTTGATTGAAACTTTTGTTCAGCTGATGTGATACAACTGGACATAGTCTAATCACAGCTTAAAGCTTGAAGAAGCAACCATTCTTTCAAGTCGGAATATTCTGAAAAAAGGCGCACTTGTGTATTATTCCGTTTATAGTGAAATGAAATAGAACGATAAAACAACCAAAGGAAAAGCTCAATCAATGAAAGATGTGTATGTGAGCACGTAATATAATAAAAGAAAATGAAATTAACAACAAAAACAAAGAGAGAATAAGAAGAAGCAAGAGATGACAAAGAAAAATCGTTCCCTTGACACATCACTTATCAACAACGAAACAAATCTAATTCAATTCAAATGTTTTGTTTTTATTTTTAATTTTATTTTAAAAAAATTTATCTTTCCTAATACAGTTATATACACAGCAGAAAAGAGAAAATCTTTTGAACAATATAAATATTGTTAAAGATAGACATGCCAAAGAAGCAACCGCTCTGTTCGTCAGCACAAAATGCAAATGCATACACAAGACGTTGATGTTCCACGTGAGATTTGACGTGAAATTTCATTTCAACATTTATGCAAATGAGGGAAGCAACACACAAAAGATAGTAAAATGTCGAATAATTTTTTCTTCTTCTGAATAAAATTCATTAAGATATTGCGACTTTTTAGGAAAAAAATTTTTTTTGTCTCTCTCTCTATCCATGTCTAAATAAGTCAATGTAATGGAATGAGAAAAAGCAACTGAACGTATATGTCTCATATAAGTCGAGAGAAGGGAGAACACATGAAAAGCTGACGGGGGTAGATTAGATGAGATGACGATCCAGTTAAGAACAATTGGCAGTTGAGTAATCGGCTATTCCTGTCCGATCCTTTTCTATGCAGTAGCTCCTCTTCGTTCAATCAGGCCTTACTGATGACATGACGTCTGATGGAGATGCCAGATGGAAGGAAAAAAAAGGAAGGCAGATCGGCGGGTAAGAAGAAATGTTTAAGCAGAAGTGAGTAGAGAGTAAAAAGAAGATGAATAGAAGAAACGAGAGGAAGAAGAAGAGAGAAAGAGATGAAGAAGAGAGAGAAAGGAAGCGGTTTAAGAGGGAAAATGTATTATAATGAGAGACTTTGAGCTAAAAATCTGTGAAATAGATTGGTATAAGCTGCAACTAAATTAAGGTTATTAACTTAAATACAGCCAATAGTATGATAAAATGAGATATTAGATATTCAATTGCATATGTTTGAATAAGTAAGTTAAATTATAGTTATTTATAAATATATTTTTGGAAAAATGAACGAAATGAGTGAGTATGAAAGTAATAAGAGAGTCAATGACCACTGAAGACAAGTAGCAGCTGTTTCGTTTGAGGAAAAAGACATTAACTATAAAAAAAACACATAACTATATAACAGATTGATAGATTGATAAGAGAGAGCAGAATAAGGAAAAAAGAGAAAAATGAAAAAAGAAAGTAACAGAAGCTTTGTGGTAGGCTGTAGCTATCTCACAGCTCTGCTATACAGAGGGGAAGAGAGAGAAGAGGGAGATAGAAAGAGCAAAAGAAAAAAAGAAAAAAAGAAAATAAGAGAACGTATCGAATGATGAGTGCAGAAAGATGAAAGCAAAAGGGGTGGAAAGTAGATTTTCTCTCTGTTTTCATCTCTCATTCATCTAACCCTTTATACTTCTCTCTCATGCGTTGCCTCTTTATTCTCTAAACTCTCTCTTGAGAATAAGCATTCGAGTCAGCTTTCAGCGTTTGTCAGTCTGCTCTCTCTCGAAAGTATGAAGCTTCTTTCAAACTCTAACTTTAACTCTCATGCTTGAGCCCTCCACTCGACAACGTTGTGGTTTTGCGTTTTCAACATTTCTCTTTTTACTTTCTAACTTCTTACTTCATCACTATAATTTTTATTCTCATATCCTACTTGCAGATATGCAACGGCTCCTTATTCTCAATTTCTGAATCACTTTCACTCCCTCTCTCACTATCTTTCTCTTCATTTCACTCTCTCTCCTTATAACTCTCTAAACGCCTGATTGTCTCTTATATTTCACTTCGTTTTTTAAGAAAAGATGAAGCAGCATTGAGAGTAGTAGAGTAGAGAATGTAATCGAAAGAATGGGAGGGGAAAAGATAGAGAAGGAAGAGGGAGAAAGGGAGGGAGGGAGAGAGAGAAGTCTAGTTCAGGCTCCGCCCTTATAAGAAGACGTGAGCTCTTCAATATCTCTATTTTTTAAACTTTTGTCTACAAATTAAGTACAAACGTTTGATATACATGTATCTGAACCAAAAATATACTTGATGACAGAAAAACAAGACTGATTGAAAACCTAAGTTGATACTTTGAGCTGCAGCAGGAAGCCCGGAAGCGCTTCGTCAGCTTATGAGGGTGGCTGCTGAGAAAGACAAATATGAACATACTTATTGAAAAGAATATATATATGGAGAGAGGAACTACCATCATAAAAACTTGCAGAGAAAAAAAAGGAATACTGGACCATAGCAGTAGCCATGGTAGAGCAAGCTTCATCAAGCCGCGACCCGTAGTCTCAAAAGGGTTGAAATCAGCTGACGAACATGAGATTAGTGTGGGACTCTCCTTCTTTCCAAATTTCTGTTACCCTATCCCTCCTTTCTCTTCCCCTTTCTCTCTTTCTCTCCCTCTCTTCTTTTCTCTTTCTTTTGTGCCTCATTTAGTGTCAATGAGCTCACTTCTTGATTGGGAAAGTTAACGACGTACATCATCAATGAAGTTAAAGAGTTCTCTAAAGTTCAACTGCATATTATGAAGGTTTTAAAGTTAGAGCGGATAAAGCTAATTCCTAACTTTCTTTCAAAACTATTCAAAAATAGCGAGGCTCTTCAGAAAATCTTTCTAAATGAGCCGCCAGACCGCTGTTTCTCCTTCAGAAGTTGTGTGAGGAAGGCGCATTTGAAAGTAGCCAGAAGTGTCTTTTATTAAATATGGGGACGCTATAGTAAAAATTTCTTTCAACTGATTCAATTCATTTCTAGAATTTTTAGTAATGGAATTGTAATTCCTGAACTTTTCCTTTAATTTTTTTTTATTGACAACAAGACCCAAATATGGTGGTGGAGAAGGAAGGAGAGTAAAGCTTATAAGCTACGAATCATATGGCTTAATGAAGATTGTTGAAAAGGCGAATTTCAAAAAGAACTTTTTGATCATTTATTCATTCAAAGGAACCACAAACAAATAGATTTCCTTTTTTGGCTTTTTCTTTGTTTTCATGCTCATCATCCGTTACTGACTCCAAACTCTTCAAAAAAAATTATGTTTACGAAGCATTTCATCTTTAAGGGTCTCTCCTCTCTCTCAAAGCTCTATTTCCATAAAAAGACAATTCGTGTTTCATTTATGACATATTAATTTCATATTAATATCTTCTCTTTGAAGGCTGTTTAGAGAACCGAAAAAATAAATATTTCAAACGAAATTCACGATCTTTAATGATCCCCAAGCTTCATCTTTAATTTTAGTCCAGTATTTCTTTATTACATTTCTATGCAAACGAAGATGTAGTGGGTTACTGCCACAGGGAGAGAGAAAAAGGAAGGATAAGAGAGAGGAAGGAAGGAGGCGTTATAAACAAAACTTCGCAACAAAACGGTTGTCCACGACGACCACTCTGCTTAACCCTCATTTTCAAAAAAGGAAATCGAGAAGCTGTCGATCGTTTCTTCAAAAATTCATTAAAACCACTCTGCAACAGTGAAGGAGGTTCTTGGAAAGTTTGAAGTCAAAAGCTGCATACTAACTCAGAAAAATTTATTTTAATATTTGAATACAAAGGCAGAAAGATTTTATTTGAATGTATGAAAAGAAATTTCAGACGGAAATAAAATGAATTGTCACGATCACATCATCGGCGAGCCAGAAGAGGCATTGAACGACGCGGCCGTTGACGTCGGATGATTCGATACAAGGGTTTATCTTGACGTCCATGCATATATTCATCTGTTAAGAGATTTTGAATTGAGGATCGTCGTGTACTATCTAACTGCAGATGACGTGAAAGAAATTGCACGAAGCATTCAGAAGCATGTCGGACTGAAAATAAAATATTAAATAATATAAAAGAGTTCAGTGAACGTGAATATGGAAGGACAATTGGCTTATTGCCTACAAAGAGTTAAAAAAGCTTTTTTTAAAGTAAAATAGAGTGAGTCAAGAAGAGAGGAGAGAATTCTCTCTCCTCTATCCTTTGCTCGTAACGGAAATTGGTTTTTCGAAGCTGATCCGATGATGTGATTTTACATCGACTGAATGAATCCGAAGAACGTTATTCAATTATTTTTGTTCTTGAAATTACCTAGAGATGACAAAGTCTGCGGTGGTTGTTGCTCTTCAAAAACTAATTTGCTTGAATCAGGTAACGCTGACCATGATGGCCATGTCTGTTCTGTTGGCGTTCCAAGAAGTGAAAAGATTTTGGAGATTTGCTCAATATCAGTTCGTCCCTGTGAAATTCCAAAATAAATAATTGTAGAGATTGAAAATAAAAATTGAAGAATGCCTTTGACACATGTCATCTTGAGCATCATCTCATTACATTTCCATTTGGAAACTTTCCTTAATTGTTCTCTTATATTTTAGAATTCCTCGTTTTGACTTCAATTCTCTCTCTCACTGTCACTCTCTCTCTCTCTCTCTCTCTCTCTCTCTCTCTGTCTTCTTTTTTTAACCCTTTCTCTCTCTGTCACTCTTTGCCATCTTTTTTAATGCTCAGGACTATGTACGGAATGTCAAAGAGCAAGAATGTGAATAATCGAGACGAAAAACTTTTTCCAAAGGAAGGAAAAGCTCGATTGACTTCTTGACATATGAAAATCATGAATAGTTGACATTATAATAGTTTAGTAATAAATAATAGTCTATAATATGTTTTGCTCATAAATTTATAAACCTCCTATAGTTGTTATATACTATTATAGTATAAACCTTCGTTTTAACAAAAAAATATTATATATTTATATATATATATTCTTTGTCATATACACCAGCACCAGCTATACAATGCTGGGGGGATATATATTAGATCTCATTTGCATATTATTTTCTTGATCACGTACTTCCCGTAAACAATCGCATATGAAAGATCATTTAGAGATGGATATGCGTGCGGTGACGGTTGTTCTATACTCTCTTAACTCTCATATCATTTGATTTAGACAAGGAACCTGTATCAATGGAGTTGAGTTGAAAAATTCTGTCAGAATACATCCTAATGCCCAAACATCAACAGCTGGTCCATAGTGTCTGAATTTATAAATTGTTTATTTCTTTCAATTTAGTTACGAACCTAGAGCCAAACAGAAGTTCAGGTGCCCGATACCAGCGAGTGGCAACCTGAACAATTAAACTATTTCTTTAGGAATCAATAGCATTTCCTTATTTTTCTCTAAGTAATTCAGTACTACGACAATAAGGAGGACGGAAAATAAAAAAATGTTGAAAAGAGAAGTACATAATGGATATGCCGGAAATTAAGTTCATACATCTTGCTTGTCATAATTTTTCTTTCAATCTTGATTTTTACAGAGTGAGTTGGAACATGTGTTTCCATTAGATTGAAGAAGATTGACAGCTTACAAGCAATAAAACAGCCTGAGGGCAAATTGATAGCATCCACAGGTGCTCATGTAGTTGTTCGATGTAAGAACAAGAGTAGTGTGAGAGGAGGGGGGGATGTTAGGTTAATTTCGAAATATACTTCCAAATATCATTTTTGCATAAAAAAGAAATATTTAAACACACATTTTCTTCATATTCTCTATGTGGTTCATTAGGGAAGTATAAACAAGCTTGGCCAAAATCAGCTATTTTAACGACAAGTAGTGAAGTAACAAGTATGTTTTCTGGTTTTAAATCCTGAAATGAGTTTGAGTTTGATAAAAATAGAAAGAAAGAGTTGATGAGTACTCGATGCATAACGTTCAAACTATGAATATGAGCAACACCCGTCAGTATTTGAGCATAGAAATATCTGTAAAAGCAGTCTATCTTCTAACAATTCACTGTTTTATTAGCTCACCGAGCAAACTGTTCATCTTTAGGTCTTCGTGGATCAGTGAATATATCATTTAAATGAAATGAAACAAATTCTGTTACAATAGAAATGGTGTCCGTTGAACAGAAACAATCAATTAATCTTAAAATCTAAAACTCATTGATATTTAAAAACGTTTGATAGATGCTCATTAGAAGACTTACATTGGGATGACAGAGATTACGTAATGAACAGATTTCGCGAACTATTATAAGACGATCTCTTGATAAACTCATTTTCTTAACTGCAACTACTTGTCCACTCTAAAATTAAAATCTGAATGTTGATAAACGTAGTCAAAAGAAACAAAACCTGTTTAGCTCGAGCTTTGATGACAACTCCATACGCTCCTTGACCAATTCTTCCTTCTTCTTGATATTTTTCCATTTGAATTTAATATTATTTGATTATCATTTAACATGTTGTCGTTTACATTCATAAACCTGAAGATATGTAATTGAATGGAAAAGGAGAACACGTTGAGGAGCATTCGAAGACGATTTCAATCAATTCAGCCAATAAAACGCTGTAAACATGCTTTAAAGCGCACGTCATAATGGTTTGTCGGTTGTCTGTTGTTATGACAACCACTGCTAGACATCGACTAAAATAATTAAAACCTTTTTCATCATAAGCAAATTGTATAAAATGAGAAATAAAAGAAACAAAAAAAGAAGATGAGGATCTGATGGAGGTGAGCAACCGGTAAAAGCGTATCTTCACGTTACAATGTGTTATTCACGTGGGAGCTAAATCGGAATTAGCATGAGCGACAGAAATCAATAAAACTCATTCAGGAACCTCCTTTCCTGGTTTTTTCCGCTCCCCAAAGACAACAGCCGTTCAAGTGGTCCCTGCTCAGAATGGTTTAATAATTGGACTGAAGTCGTTTAAAAAATAATTTCTGAATCTCCCTCCTTAACCAGACATCTGTGAGAGACATACCATCCTTTTTAAAACATGACAGTTATCGCCTATAAAGGACGAAACGATGTTGTTTCTGGGCGATTTAGAAAAGAGACCACCCGCTAGAAATGTCGAATCTAACGAAAGCTTGACTGATTACCTTAAAGAGACATAGATTGACATTAACTGATTAGGCCTTTGTACGATGAGAAAGATGATCAATTTCTACCGTAATTCGTTTTACAATATCCTTTTGACGGAGAGATTTCTTGATTTCTTTCTTGTTTTTTTAATTCAAATTTGATTGAGAGCTATGCAGGTTGAGGAGAAATCGTCATTCATAGCATCGCTGACTGCCCTCTTTGGACGCATCATGATCTTCATCGTCGCTGTTTTGTCGGCTTCGATAACAGTATAACGATGAAAAGCGATTTTGACGTTCGAATTTCTGATGAAAAGTGCAAAAGATTTCGCATTCCCACATATGGTTCAAAGAGGTGACAAAGACGGAGAATGACTGATCGAAATACTTTTTGAACATATGCCTCTTCTTTCAACAGACTCTATATGCTATAGTATAGTAACAGGACAAAGTTCTACTGATTATGAACGAAAAGAGCAAATGAAGATGAAAAGATGGACCGACAACTGAAGTTTCTGATTGGATCCACATTCCCGTAATGATTCTTCTTGTCTCTGCTTTCAATAAACCAACAGTTTGAAAGATGTATTCACATTTCCTAATTAATTGCATCTGCCTAAGTGCATGAGAAAATGGTTTTAAGCTTTCGTCATTAATTGCCTTGTACCTTCTAGTCATTTATCTCTTTTAAATATTTGAACAGAATTATAAAACGATAGATTAAAGGTAATCCGTTCAAATTGACAGTTACCTGTAATCTGATTGAATTATAGTCGGACGATCTGTCCAAAAACGTCTGCAACGATGAGAATTAGAAGGACAGACTATCGATGTCATCACTAAAATCTCTCGTTTTCCTTTTTTTTTGCATAAGATTTATTATTTTTCTCGATCTACAACACGATTTGCAATCATTTCATTTTGTTTCTACTTTCTCCCAAATTCTATATTTGATGATGTCAGTACAATAGTTGCCCAGATAGAAGTTGTGTAGAGGCACAAGATGTGTAACGGTTGATTGAGATTTTTCTATTTTCAGAAGATTGTTTCCCTGTTTCATGAAAGCTTCAACACTATATGAAATATATATATATGAAAATATATATAAAACTTTGTTTTTCATAAATTTCGATTATAATCGTCAATACCCAGAAATAGTGCGTGGGTGATTGGCGTTTTTTTGGATGAAATGAAGAAGGACGATTATTATCGTTTGCATCAATCTGTTCCATGAACAAATTGACGACGAAAGACAAAATATGGACACGGTAATATTGGGAGATTCTGTTTATTTTAACGACAACAAACAGTCTGACACTATCTTCTGTCAAAAGATTCGTAGTCATCGTTACCTTCAACGATTTATGACATTCATTATATGAACGAAGTACATGTTAATGGATTTGCGCTAAAAATTTAATGATTAGCAATATATTATGTTTAAGATAACATTACTTTTATAATTGAAATGACTGAAAATATGTGTGGAAATAGCTTTTTGATTCTTTGTTGTACTTACTTCATCTGCTTTAGTACAGTACACGGCATGAGAGATAAGACGGAATTGGAAAAAAACGAGATAATTGCGAAAGTTTTTGTTAACAATGAGCATCAGTTCGAAGACAAAAGCAGGAGTAAAGATGGATGAAGATGTGAAAACAAGAATGAAAACAGAAAATGACAACGAATGATAAAAATGATGAAAAGTATGATGACTGGCAGTCTTGCATGCACTAGCTGCCGGCTTTTTTATTTCATGGTTCTGCAGAATTTGAGAGAAAATAATGAAGTAAATGACAACGAGGAAGATGACGTCGACTACATTCTACTGATAATGATGAATATGGCCACTTGTCGTTGATGACGATGACGACGATTCATAGTTTTCTTCTTCTTCTTCTTCTTCTAAAACGTCCCTACACCACATTGATGGATCACTTCTACCACCGTGTATACTTGGACTGGAGGGCGACGACCGTCCCAATCTATCTTCTAGCCACCAACCAACTCCCCCCCCCCCCTTTACCCAACTAGGTTCATTCATAAAAATTGTGTTTTAAATACATTTATTACGAATTATTGATCTCTGAGTAAGTTCACTTGCTTTTGTGTTCACCAAAAAGGGAAGTTCAAGGAGAAGCTTCGTCCGTTCCAAGCTGAAACAAGTGAAGAAAAGCAGTTTATTTCCCATACTTTTTATCAATCCTTTCCATCATATAAAGCCGGTTAATCAATTTCATTCAAACATTGCTCTTCTTATTTCACAAAAATCTATAAAAAAATTTTTTTTTGTTTCTGTTCCACTTTGTTTTTCGTCTTTTGTCACTTCAAGCTGCTTCAGTATTGAAGACTTATACTCATTTGAATATAAAATAATGACCTTGTTCGACTATGAAAGTTTCGGTTTCCCAAACTTTTGCCAAGAAGTTGTCTCCTCAAACCTTTATCTCGTGGCGGCTATCGGAACTAAGCCAAAGGAAGTCAACGATAATCCGAATTGACAGGTCGATTGGACCAAAACGTTTTGGACCCGATGCTGCTGATGGTAATGATTACCTACTACATTTATTATTACTGTATATAATTACTAGTTTATGCAGGAATGCTTCTGTTTCTTTAATGAAAAGCTTATATCTGGATAAGTGACCATATAATGTTTTCTTTTCTCTTTTCTTCTCTTTCCCAGTTTCTTCTCCGTCTCTCTTCTTCTTCTTTATCAAAATATTTTCATTTCATGCTAACTAAAAACGTTTTTATACAAATTTCTCACCAATAGTTGTTCTACAGTAACCGTACAGTTATGTTAATTTCCGTTTCATACATTATAATGAAGTGGATACTTCTGAAGGAGTTTTCTCTCCCACTTTATGTGTAGGCATTAACATCTCAAAAGAGAAAAAATGCGAAGGGTCATTGTGATAAGAATGTTCGTGCAAGAAAAACCAACCGCTCAACGCTCTGTCTATGTTCGAAATAACAAAATTTAAATGAGCTCACGTGAAGATGTACGTGTGCTTCCTTTGACTTCCACGTGGTAGGGCGTCGATGATCTTTGCGGCGCCGTTCATGTTGTTAAAGTAGAATTCTGTCGTTTGGCCGGTTTACTTCACATATGCGTGTGAAGAGCAAAAAGCATTCTCAATATTTACTTACTTTGAGTACAAACTAATGCTATTGGCAGCACTTAGTCACATTTATTTGCACATACACACACACACGAAATGTGTTCACGTGTGACAATCTGTATATTTGGACTTCCGTAAATCCTTCTGTCCAACTTGCCTGTTCTCTTTCAAATCACCGTCTCCATATCTTTTGGCTTATGTGTAGTTTAACCAATTAATATGGATTAAGCAGCAAATAAAAACTGCTTTCTTTATATGACCTTTTGGTTTTGAAGACTTTGCTTGTCGGGGTAACCGCTGCTACAAAAGTCTTTCGAGTGTGTTACAGTTAATATGCCATGGCTTAACCCCGTTGCTTTTTCTTTCATGTTATTATCGTCTTAAGACGCATCCAAGGATGCTTTCATTAAGGATTACGGTGGGTTATTCCAACACCGTCTTCATCAGAATTTTCGGATGCTGTCGTTGACGACTATGACGACGTCGCGTGTTATACGCGTTCCATACGCGTGCCGCACCCAACGGCCACGGTCCTGCGTCCAGAGAAGACCTGTTCTCATTACAGTAATCTCATTAACTCCGCCCATTGTCTTCTCGTGGGGTCTGTCTGTTATCGTCGTCAACGGCGATGTCGATCTTCCAGTTTGACCGACCTCATCAATAACTTTGAAATTTTTCAAATTTTCATGCTCATGAAATGTGTATCATTGCACTTTCAAGTGTCTTTATTCAAATTACTGTGGAAGTTTTTCGAGAACAAAAGAGACTCGTGGAGCTTTTGTCATTAAAAGCAATATCTTTGTGATGTATTTGTTTCATTTGATAGAAAACTATGTCTATACGTACATGCTCTCTACTATAACAATACCAACATATTGTTTGATCCTTTCTCTACATTTCCGTTACTTTTATTCAGTTTATGAATACCTCTAGCTTAAACAAACATAATTGTCGTTGGCAACTTGTCATGGATACTACTGCTTTCTTCTTCTTCTTCTTCCTTTTTTCTTTTTTTCAATTACAATAATAATTTGCGAGAACAGGATCATTCACACCCTCCAGCTTCCGTTCCGTGTCCGAGTTGATTCATTCAATATACGACGGTACGAAACTGTTCTCTGAATGACCTCAGCGCTTTAATTCGATTACAACTATTTTTGAACTTTTAACTTCAGATATTTTGATCTCACCCCATCTCATCATGAACTTCCTTTCGCTCAGCTTGTTTCTCTCCTTTATTAGATACAGTCGCTAACCTCTCATATTCTGAGATGTCAACTCATATCAATTCTAAGCTTCTGACAAGTTACTTCATTCTCTCTCGCCTAAGTGAACTGCCTGCTTGCACGTCGGCTTGGCAAAGTTCAAAAAAATTCCTGTTTTTCTTGTCAAATGCTCAAAAAAAATTGTCCTCTCCTATCTGTAGCATCTAAATTCTTTTGGGCCTGAAAGAAAAACTGGACGTCGATTTCACGCTTCGGTGGGCTAAATCGACGAAGCCCGTCCGAATGGTTGGGTTCCTTATGTATTTACTTGACTATCTTCTGTTTTCTTTGATATTTCACTGAAAAACTGAAGTGGTAGAACATGAGATAGAAAGTAATATGATGGTAATGATCACACCTATCTCTTTATTAATGACCTTCTGACCAAGCTCTTAACATTTCAAACAGCCAGACAGATGTCGAGTTATGAGACAGAAAGGCCATAGAGAAGGGTGTTTGATAATGAGCGATATCACGAGAATCATTTTGTCTCTGATCATTGACGGATAGTACAATTTGATAGAAGTGATTAACGCCGTTTATGCTGTTGATGAAACGACCAAGATGATGTCGAGCGTTATGAGAAGTACGCCTGACAAGGTGATCCGCTGATGACACCGTTGCATTTCTTCTGTTTTGCTAATGACGTTAGGGAAAGGGATTAAGAGAGTAACGATAAGAGAGAAAAGAAGAGAAATATTGAAAGATGGAATGAGAGGGAGAACAGAAAGAGAAAAGAAAAAATAGGAGGTGAAAAGGAGAGAGATTAACTTTAAGAGTAGAAGGGAGTGGTTATGACGAAGCAAAGACACATAGGGCAACTTGAATGAAGTTGGAAGCGACACAGCACTCACATAGTGCCAACATCTGACTATTTGCAGAAGCATTTCCATCGTTTGCTTGGCGTGTGACCTCAACAGCTCCTCGTTTTTTTCACTCATGTCTCTTTCTCTTTTCTCCTTTTTTTCTACTGGCTTTTCTCTTCTTTCGCCAGGACACATCATCAGTCGGTAACCTCATCTAACTGAAATCATCGGACGTAGGCTCAGCAACCGTCCAATGGCACAGTTCAACCAATATTTACCATAGAAAGATGGAGACAACTAAAAGATATGAGGGCTCTTAGACGGCGTTCAACTGCTCTGACATTACTCCGATACTTTTCTTGTCCCTTCATTTTCTGTTCTTTTTTTCAATCTCTCTTTCTCTTTATCTCCTTTCCTCCATTCTATTCATTCGTTTTCTTCCTCTACCCTTCCCACTTTCCAATCTTCACCCTTCGTTTATGCCCTGCCCCTTCCATCCTCGCTACCAAACCCAACAAGTTGCCTGGACAGGGCGATACAAGAGATACTCGACCTATAACTCTACTGTTGTTATTTTAGCTTTAAATTGTGATTGTTACCCATCTTAGACTATTTTAAAGTTTTGAATGTTTTTTGCCTCTTTCCATCGTCGTTCAATTAGCCAGTTCGTTGATTGCTTCTCAGAACCTTTCCTCTTTTACTGCGTTGCGTCCGAAATGTTGAGATACTCACATTGAATGATTACAGAAATGTTTTCGGATAATGAAATGACTTCTAATGATGGTCGTATGACATCAAAGAAGGTAATCAAAGCAGTTATTTGATATAATCATCTGTAATAATGACTTTAAGACGAACAAGCCGTTAATGGAAAAGAAACGTCGTGCAAGGATAAACCATTGTCTTTCGGAATTAAAAGAAATGTTAATTATGGATAAACATAATGTAAGTTAATCTTTAACCTGTCGTTTTCTTAAGCAATTTTCTCTGTTTTGACAATAATTCAATTCTCTCTTTCTTCTCTTTGCTCATTATGAAGTTCGGTCGGTCGGACGGCTTTATAAACTATCAATGATTCTTGGGTTGAACTGTGAGCTTTTCCATTGAAGTCACCGGAATATTCATAAATAGAAATGAACATCATGCCTGATTTGAGAGATAAAATCGCTTTTCTCTCTCTCTCGTATTCTCTCTTCGATTTCATCTTTTGCACCGTCATATCTTTTACTGAAATTTCGATCATGTGTTCATGGCTAGAAAATCCGTTTGTACGGCAAATAAAGGTCATGAAATAGATAATTATTCCAAATTTGGACCTTCGTTGTACTTTTTTTTTCAAAGTCTAGTTCATCTTTTCAGCTTCACGCTACCGGACATGCCAAGTGGGAGAAAGCCGATATTCTGGAGATGACAGTTGAGTATGTAAAAAAGCTCCGAGCTGCTCGAGGTAAAGTTCCATTTCGATCTTCAAACATATATGGGAAAATACCAATTTCATTTGAAAAAACGTAAAAACGTTGCCTGGCACCGCTAACTTCTCTGAAAATTAATGAGTTAATCAATCTCATTGAAATACTACTGAGAATTGAAATGATCTTTGAATGAACTCTCTATTTCTTTTATGATTTGCCGTTCAAGAAAAACCAGTTCTTTTTAGAGCTCTTCTAACTTTTTTCTGCCAAAAATCAAAAAGGTAAAAACAGAGCAAAGTCTTCCACAGTCTGTATTTAGTCTTGCGTTCACTCTCTGACTGTTTATCTTATGAGTTTTCGATTTCTATTGGTTAAACGTCTATTCAGAAAGTGAGAAAGTATTGACGGCTTTGGCTGAGTTACATAAAATATTTTTTTAACTTAGAGAAAGAGAGAAATAAATAGAAAACTCGGGGACGAGGGGATTCGTATTTGATTGTCTATTCGTCTGGAAGATTCGGTTTAGAAAAAAACGAGCAAAGATGATTCTCTCAAAGTTAGAACTCAATCACTTTTCAAGTGATAAAATAATTGAAGATTATTTGTCTGTATCCAACGATTAGAATAATGTCGACGTCAAAATGACGTCAAGATTCATTTTTCATTTTAACGGGGCGCGCACTGGTTGTTTTTTTTCCTTATTTCTTCTTCTTTCTTTTTTCTTCTTCTTCAAATCTCATTTTTATGTTTTTGCAGGTCTCGCAGATGTTCCAACAATACAACCTATTGTCGTCGATGATGCAGAAGACAGCGTTCTCGAAACAAAAATGACGCGTCAAAGTTCTCCTGCTCCTTCAACATCAAGCACAGAATCTGTTAGTGAACGCGGACATACACCAAGTAAAAGAGCGCGTTTATCTACTTGTTCAAC
The DNA here is from genome assembly GCA_943334845.2 of Auanema sp. JU1783. Taxonomy (NCBI): domain Eukaryota; kingdom Metazoa; phylum Nematoda; class Chromadorea; order Rhabditida; family Rhabditidae; genus Auanema; species Auanema sp. JU1783. The sequence continues at coordinate 22,143 of CALQYR020007268.1, forward strand.
AACAACATGCTCCACAATACCTCCAACTTCTACAACAAGTTCGAGGATTAGCTCTCCGACGGCGTTCATTGTCTCGCCTCAGCTGAACAAGCCTCCAAATACAAATCCAACAATTCTTCCACACATCGCTCAACCATCACCTTTACTTCCAGTCAGTACTCCAACTGTTCTGAATTCCAATCTCGGTTTCATGGCACAACAATTGATGTTTTTACATCAGCATAACATGAAAATGGCATCAACTGCACCAACGTTTCTTCCATCAGCCTCATTACCCACGCCAATTCCCATAATGCCATGGAGACCTATTTAAGTTATTTTTCTTTTATATAGTATTCAATGAAGCCATCCCGAACAGTATTACCATTATGTCTAAAACAACAATTACGAGGAGCTTATTTCATATCATTTCTAAACCGTTTTTGTTCAACATTCTAGTTTTCCTTGTGATGTTCATGTGATAGTGAATGTTCTTTTGTGGTACGAGAAACAGTTGATTGCTTAAGGGTACAAGTCTCTCTATCTCTCTCTCTCTTTCTCTCTCTCTCTCTCTTTCTATTTTTCTTTCTCATCCCCCTTTTCTCCCTCTCTCTCTCTTTCCCTTTCTCTTTCTTGTTATGTTAAAAACATCAATCTTGTATCCAAGTGAATCTCATACTTGTAATGTAAAAATCCCTTTGCTGTATATATGAAGATGATTGAAATCATTATTTAATAAAATTTAATATTTTTATTTACAAAATAATTCTAAGAGAACCCGCATTATTAAACTGTGACAAACTTATATTCAAAATGATAAATTTGCATAAAATAGGAATGAAAGACTGAAATAATAAGTTAGAGATCAGCAACAAACATTTTTCAACACGAAAAAGAGATTTGAATAGAAATCATCAGAACGTATGTTTGAGAAGAGAACTTTCATTTCAAGATGAAATGCTCATACTCTTCAACTCAACACTACTTTTCTATACATCCCGTATTTTTCAAATTAAAATGTACAAAAGCCTTCTGAATTAGCATTCTGAAGTTCTAACCCAAACGGTGCGATACGGTAAAGATTGTCCTCCACGTCTACGTAGTGGAGTTGCCAGAAGGTCAAATCTATACGTTGATTGAGGTTCGAGGCCAGTAATTGTCGTTTCAATAACTCCTAATATGTCCTAAATTTGAATATATGTTAGATGAAGCTGATAGAAATGAAATACCTTAATGTCTTTTGATTTCGGTCCCTTATGATGATAGCAACCAACAAGCTCGGATGTTAAACCACCTTCACATAGATTATCAACCTTAACAGGTACATTAAAATACGATCTCTCAATGTGGACACTTACTCTGCTCACCAGATGCTCCAAATAATGAGCATTTTCTTTCCGACGATAAATACAATATTCAGCTTTCTTATCTGCAGCACGGAGCCACTGAAGAGTTGCTGATCGACAGGTTCGACGAACAATTTTGATACTGAAAGAGAGATAAAGTTGTTCAGTTCATCTTCAATTTATCAGAAAAGTGTTTGATTTCTCAGAAAGTTGACTTGAATTTCTTATCAGATCGAAGATTTCAGGGGAGATAATGATAAAAGTTCAAGAGCTTTCTTACCTGGTGTCATCTGGTAAGTTGGGATATGGAGATTTATCTGCTCTGGTGCTTGCCCATAAACGGACAGATTTAGGTTCAGAATCATCATTAGATACTTCAAATCTTAATTGGCCAGCAATTCGGAGATTCATAACCAAAAATCTGAGAATTATGATGATGATTAAAGAAATTTCATTTGGGTAATACCTTCTGTATCCACTGAATGGTTCAGTCTTCTTGAGCATTCTACCATTACGGAAGATGGTGATACGCACGGGTCCATTGCATGCATGAGCAATGAGAAGTACCTGTAATAGTTATCATGAAATATATCCGCTAATTGTAATTGTATGTTCTATGTAATAAAAGGTTTAGAAGTTGAATACTAGTCTTTAATGTCTGTGTGTTGTCAGCTGCTAGTCAAGGAATGCGGTTCATTGACGTCAAACAGAGCTATTTCTGTCCTCGCTTATCCTATCTCTAGCTACAACCCCAACAAATTGTTTTATATTCTTTCTTTTTTCTCAACTTAATTATTATAATAAATAGCTGTAAATAGGTAGTGTGGGTGGGAGTGAGTGGGATTCTCCATCAATTTGAAATATTATGAGGCAGTTAATGGGAACGTTTAATGAGTTTTACAGTCAAGTTATGAGATGAATATGATGGTTAACACTACTTCCCCCTTTACACATCCGTAGCCCATTAAGAAAACCCCCCTTTCATCTCATTCTGCCAAAAATTATGATGAGGTGATAGACTCTGACAAAAATTTTTCTTTCATTTTCCCAAAATAACTTTTTTTTTTAATTTGAAACGGAACTGAGAAAAACAGTTGTTCATGGTGCGAACTGAGGTCGTGAATTGCTTGGGAAATGCTTCAACTTTTCTTTTTTTTTTTCATTTCATATTATGTCTGAAGACCGGGAAGTTGTCATTTTTTTACGAGTCCACAGGAGAATGCAGCATGTCTCGAGCTGATGTCCGAAAAGACTGCCAGTAAATGACATTTCGAAAGACATAACAACGTTTTTCTTTTTTTTGGTTTGGATAATCGTGTGGCTTTGAATGATAGGAAATCATACCCTTTGAATACGTGGAGTTTCATACGGAACTGCATAGAAGAAGTTTAAGCTGGAATCTTTCTTTGGCGGTAAGATGGCTGTTTGAAGGGTAGAGTCCATGAGAAGTCGAACCTAGAAAAATGAAGTTACTAAAGACAAAATAAGTTTGTCAAAGTGAACTCAAAAAGCAAAAAAAATCAGGGACATTTATGGGAAACAGAAAATCTGAGAACATACTTCATCTTTTTTGGGATGTTTGACTGGAGTGTCGCGAGACTTTCTAAAATTAATCTCCAGAGCTTCGTAAGAAGACGTTGTTCCTCGCAACATATCACGAACAAACAGGAGAATATAATAACGACGTCCAGCTCTTCAATATTTTCCATCATTAATGAGAATAATGAGTGTTCAAACGTTACCTCAAATTGTCGATAATCATTGAATTATTATTATTTGGTACGCAATGGATAGACTCTAAGCCTTCATCCAAGAGGTCGCAAGCAGCCCAATCTGGATGGCGCTTTGAAACAACTGCACAAATTCTATACCGGCTAGGATCACTTGCATATCTGCAGATTATTATATAACATAAGCATTATTTTCCTTTCGTATTACCTAATACTATCAGAAATCTTCCAGTTGATCAAAGCTTGTTTTTTCTCAGCATCATTCTCTTGTTCTATAGCATAAACTACTCGGGTATCATGTGGTAAAGGTGGATAAAAGTCATTTATTTTATCCATAGATGTTGACACAAAGATGTTAACTGAAACCAATGCTGGTGCTGTCACGACAAGTAAGAGATCATCTGAAATAATCATTATTTAGATAATGGAAATCAAGAATCTCTATGACACAACCGCTCTTCTAGTTTTGTACTTTAAAAGTGATTCATAGTGGATTGGGAACTTCTCACATATGTTTCACGTACTTTTCACGTAAACTTTTTGAACGTTCGCATAAATACTTAAGCTTAACTATCTCAAACATTTCATAAGAGTTGTGGTAAAATTCAGGCTTTTTTTTGGTCGATAGATAGCACATGTTTCACATATTTCTAACTTTTCCTGTTCACATAAGAGAAATGACAAACGGAGAGTCTTTAAAAAAAAATTTTTTAAACTCAGAAAATTAATGTGATAATTGTTATTTGAAATAGAGTTGTGTATACACATACCGTATGGTAAATTTTTTGAATAAAATTTCATTCGTTGATCATCTGCTTCTCCAGCAACCAATTGGACATCAGGTGAATCAGTGAAAGCATATAAATGTTCGATTTCAGCAAAATCTGCAAGAAACGCAATTATTTATGACTGTGTGTTGATTAGGAACACACGAAATATCTTTTTCCTCAATTTTGTCAGCACTTTAATGAATAATAAAATTATAAGAAAACCATGGGAGACTGTTAACGAACTGATAAGATTCCAAACAACATTCTTTGATTAAGATATTTTATATCGTCATGTGAAAATACGATATTATCAGACATTCCGACGACAACACCTCAATTCACAAATGTATTTTTTGAACTTTTTTTTTTCGAAGAGGCGAATGATGTGATGATGAACGTCATCTTTCAGATAGAATTACTAGCTGACGAACATGTACAGAACTTTCAATGAGCACAAAGCATACTTTACGAAACATGAAGCTTTTTTTTTAAATATATTTGTAGGAATGCTCATAAGCATCAGATTTCCAACTAATTTTAGAAGCTGAAGTAAAAACAAAAAAAAACTAACCGCATTTCAAGCTATATAGTCTCCAATGCACCGTTCCTCCACATGGGGTTATGTGTAGAAAGACTTCAGACGACCGATTGGAACGGCGAATGTGAAATCTGAAACAAAAGGCAAAAATGTAAGAAAAATCAAATATTCTGCTAACCTTTGTTGCTCATCAGGTGAAACATCAGTCGGAACTTCTACATCTTCATGAATATCTTTCCAGTTAGACAAGGTATATGCATAGGAAAGGTAGTGTTGAAGGCAAAACAGTAAAAGAAGTAAAAATTTCATTTTTTGAGTTTTCTGCAAACATATAAGAGTTAAGAAATGAATTAAAATATTGTAAACAACAAAAAGCAAAGTTTATCAGTCTGAAATCCAAAAATAGTCAAAGAAGGACAGCTGTGCATTTGCTTTGAAGGATATGAATCAATGTCGACTTCAGGATGTTCCCTGAGGGGAGTTTGTGAGTTTGTTAGATCTAAGAGTTTAGAAGAAAAGAATAAGTTTTAACCTGAAGCTATAAAAACGAAATAATCCAACTAAATGTGACCAATTACTTCAAATGTGTTAATGTTGTCATTAAGATAAAGCTTATCGTTCACTATTTTCGATTTCATTCTTATATGGAGAAGATTCATTGACCATTAAAACGAAATGCAACAAAATAATCATTTTCTCATTTGAAAAATTGCTCGATGATTAAGTATAATATCAGTCAACGTCTAACCAATTTCTTCTAAACCAAAACAAATGATGGAGCCGAGGGAATTGTGTCGGATCTTCTCTTTTGTCTTTAACATAGGATTTCAAACAATGACGTTATATCTCATCTATTTTCGATCAAATTGCTATTCAAAACTTCTAAAAACGACAAATAGCTCAATTTTCAACTCATTATCTTTACTTTATAAGTTAAGAACCTCCCTCTCTCTCTATCACTGATTCTCTTACTCTCTATTAGTGATAACAGTTGAACTATCAACTTCAAGTTTGAGAAAAAAATGAAAAAACAGAGAACTCAGTTTGAGATTTAGTTGCAAAAGAGGTTGTGTTTTGAAATAAAGTTTGAATTCGTCCCACTTTGCAAGATAAATGACATCTAAGTTAGGGCAAAAACGTGATGATTCACAGAATAGTTGACGAATTTCTGTTCCCACGCTCGAAATCTTTTTTTTTTCGAGTCATTGTGAGGACAAACGATATCGTTGTAGAAAAGAACAAAAAAGCTTTGTATAAATGCGCTAAAGCAAGAAATCTTTTTTTTTCTCTTCAGAGAAAAGATAACAAAACGATATTTGCAACACGTTCGTACAATGTTTCTCAGATCGCAACAGATCCAACGAAAAATCTGTTCTGTAGCACATCCATGATGTGAGAGGCAATGTGATTTATCGAGAAGCGCTCATTTAACTTACAATTTGTTCAAAATATGACTGGAGGAAATACAAGGAGAATAAAAGACTTAAAATGACCGACACATTGCAGAATAGTTGTCACATGACAAGTCGGGAAGATTATTATGTTATAAGTGACAACTATAAAACCAGCTTAAAATATCAAAATTTTTCGAAGCTTTTAAGAAAACAGACAAATAAGCAAAAGTTCGAGAATGTTTCATGAATAAGAAGCTTGTAAGATAAGAATATGTGGGCACATGCATTGAGGATGTTATTGTAGTTCTCATAATATGGATTAAAATTAAAAAGTTGAGGAAGAACGATAATAGGTTCAGACAATTCTCGGAATATGCGTGAATAAATCTGTGTATGAGTTTATGTGTGTGGTTGACCTCCAGGATCCGCCCCTTGCAAAGCTCCAAGCTGATGATCGCCTTTGGAATGCAGAGAATGCGTCAGCTGCTCGTCAGCCATTATATCACAGACACAAAACATTCGTGATTAATACCGGTTGTCACCGAGCAAAACTGACAATATCCACCTCTCGAACATCTTTTTTACCATTGTTAGGATTGAGTAGAATCTCGAGATTCCACAGAACGTGGGAGGAGCATATGTAGCGAAATTCCATGGTGACGTGGTGTGAATATGACTGGCCACACCCCATCACGTAAACATCAATAGCGGCTATCAGATTAACTGCTGGAAGAAAAAACTGAGTGCCCTTGAGTGAAGAAAAACATTTATAATAACACTTTTTTTGATTCATGAAAGCTCATTAGCATTCCTTTTACTTGTTTTCTCAAAAATTGTTTTGTCAATTCACTTTTTGTTTTCTTCTTTATTCTTCTTCCGGAAACTAACAGAACTTTGAATGATCTCTATGCGATTGATTAGTTGAATGCGCGCCAATGCCACTACCAAAATCATTTTTTGTTTTTATCTTTCATCGAACGGTTGTTTTCAATTTGCTTCAAAAGAAATTCGAGAAAACAAACGTCATCTCACAGTTTCTATGGTTCATATCGTTCAATTGTGACAGAATATCAGTTATTTGAAACTTTTTAAGAAGTTGGGAGACAAATCGTTACCCAATTATCAAAGATCTCATAATGATTTCGTAAAAGAGTCCTTTTAGTATGTTGTGGAACATTGATTCTCGCTCTCAACCTGAGAGTCGATGTTTGCTTTCATCAACAACACCATAAAGTACATTATTAAAACTTTATATAAAATATTACTACGACGTGATTACTGTTGAAAAAGATCACTTTCTTTTAAGGCTTGATGAAAGAACACGTTTTGTCTGTTTATCCGAGAACTCCTCCAAGAGTACCTACAGTAGACAACTTTTACAATTATAACATATTTTCGAACTCACGTCCGACAAATCCTCCTCCGTTACCGTGGACTCCTAATCCAGCGTTGGCTCCTGTAACCCAACAGGTTCAAAAAAGTCTCGATATCGATAGTTACCGTATTGTCCTCCGCGTCCACCGTATTGTCCTCCTCCGTATTGTTGTCCTCCGTATTGTCCTCCGTATTGTTGTCCTCCGTACTGTTGTCCTCCGTACTGACCGTTTCCTCGGAATTGGCCTCCGTACTGTGGTGGGTATCCCCCTAAAAACAGAGATCTTGAACTAGAAAAAGAAAAAAGAATATGAAAATGATCTCTCCATTTTTTTTTCGAGAAAGTTCATTAGGATTAGTTCAATTTATATATCAAAAGGACTTACCGCGTCCTCCGAATTGAGTTTGAGCATTGACGCTAGATCCGTAAAGGCCGGGCCTGACTCCTAATCCAGCTGTAGAAAATCAGTTTAGAGCATTGATATCCGAAAAAGGCAAACCTCCGAATTGGGCAGCGGCGACACCGATGAGAGCGAGAATGATTATGTACTTCATTTTGGTTATTGTTGCTTGACTTCTGGACGAATCTCTCCTTATATAGCATCAACCACATAAAATGTTTGATCATTAAAAAAAGAAATGGCGAAGTCCAATTCGTCTAATGGTCACATGCTATATGAGTATATCTCTCAATTTCGGTAAATTTCTTGTTTAGGAACCTACATCGTCATGACGGTGATGATCAGTCAGAAGAAAAAATAAGATGAAACCAAAGATTGGCGAATATTTAGTGACGTAACTGATAAGAGGCTACGCGAACTATTACCCAAAACAAAGCACAACCATCCCAGTTAATTCTCTTATCTGTTTGTGAATTGGTCAGTTGGGATTTACATCCAGAGGTTTATGAAAACGTCATAAGAAATTCCTTGGATTCCTCACTTCCATCACATGAGATAAGAGAGTTGTGCTAAGCTTTCAATATTTTCAATAAACTTTTTTTCTTTGAGAGAAAAATCATCAAATTGTAACAATGAATAAGTTCCGAAAGTTCAAGATGATTTATTGGATACAAACACTTAAAGTCTATTAAAACACAGAAAAATTTATTTGTTTTACCCGCTTTTTTATGTATTTGAATGATAAGGAGAGAGAGAGGGACAAAGAGAGAGAGATCATATTGGATGTATAGGTTACAGCATCATTCTTAATTAAATGTTTTTTAGATGAAAATGTAATATTTCTATGACAGAAATCATTTTCTTCTTTTCTTTCTCTAATTTCAACAGAGAATACCTTCTTGTGATAGCATTCTTAAATGATAAGATATGGGATTCTTCCGACGATGCATGTGAATGCTGTATGTATACTGTCTCGTACGGCATGAAAAGGCTGGCTTGTCTCGGAAAGTCATTGTGCCAACGTGCTTTCTGGATATACCAGCCTTTTCAGCAAAAATACCCGTAAACAAGACATCTTCCGGTAAACGACTGAAAAAGTGAGAAGAAAGTGAGACACTTGTCCTCGAAAACGAAAGGTTACCGGAAGTTTGTCGAAGAGAAGAACTGCGTATCTTCGGACGATTGAAGTATTCGTTCTGGAACATCTTCTCCTATAACGCATCAAGAAAATGATTTTCATTAATGAGAAACTCAATTAGAACTTACCACAAAAAACATAGGTTCCACTAGAACAATAAGTTGGCCATTGTGGCAAAGGATAAATGTCAACTGGTATTGCCCACTTCGATTTTGTTCTCAACACTGTTGTATCCACGTCACAGCTTCCAACGATTCGAGGGGCAACTAAGATGAATTCGTGAATGCATATTTTGTGATGTTTGTATTACTTGTTTCTTCGCATAACTTCTCATAGTTATGAAGGTTCAAAACGTTGTCACTATCTGCTTTCACTAGGCATCGAGTTTGCGGGAGTTTCGTCATTTTGTAGTAAAGCATAGCATAAGTTTTGATTGATAGCAGATAATAGTCTTCTTTTATATCAGCCACCAAGATGTCATTGAAGTCTCGATGTTCCTCAACAACTTGTTCTAACTCATTCTGCGATACCTGAAAGGATTCTAATTAAAATCTTTTAATTTTCCTGAACAAGAAATCTTTTGAAGAGCTCATAAAGCTTGTTGAACACTCTGATCATTGTGTATGAAATCCATTTATCTGATTCACCAAAGAAACCTGACCACAGGCTCACACACCTAACAAAGAATATAGACGATTAATATCTTATGGATGTCCCCCCTGACGAAGCGGTATTTTATTTCAAGTTTTCAAAGATTTTTTTAAAACCAGGGAACTCTCCGAACTTCTGAACTGCTAGAGGCTTTCAAAATGAGAACTGAATCCGATACATGTTCGAAAATGTATATTAAATAATTTTTCTCGGTTTCTGTTCTTTTAGTCACATCTTCGTTCAGGTGACATGATGGAACGAAACTGAATTTACGTATGTTCCAAGATATTATCTAGTATCTAGAGGAGAAAGTATATACCATCAGATAGTTTTCACGGTAAAAAAATAAATCTTGGGAAAACAATCTGGATTGAAGGAATCAAATGAATCAACTTACCGGTCTTCCAACAAGGAATATGAGTCGAGTATAGGTTCTGTCATAATACTTTGGATCTCCCCAAGACTTTCGTATTTCTCTCCGTAGTTGGGACTCACTTGGGTGAGAGTTCACCATTACGATTACATTCACAGGGGTTTCTACGAACGGCTCCATTAGAAAATTGACAGTCCTGTTCATTGGCAGTTTCGCATCAACTACAAAGCGTTGATTATATTTTTCTCAAATTGTGCAAACCTTTATCGAATGGTGTGGAATACATATCTATCCAAGAAGGAAACATGATTTTAAAAACAGGAATAGTAGTCAAACAAATAATAATAGCTGCCAACTCCAAAACAATGGGTCTACTGATCTTCCTCAGAGGAAATTCAGTTCCATCAAACCTTATATGATCTGTAGGAGAGAGCACATCAGGCGTTGGAAGGATATCAAGAATAAAAATGAATAACTCACTATAAGAAGTAAACTGCTGTTGATGTTGGTACCTACTATAAGTCTTCATGGCTCTTCGGATTGGGCTGTTCTTTGGACGAACAATTAGAAAGAAAGGATCTTCATCAATTGTTCAAGATTTTCGATTAAAATCTGAAAGCTGCGTTAGTCGCTCAAGGGCGGCTAACCAATCTATTAAATCTCTCGCTACCTCTTAGCTCCTTTTCCATGTACATCCTATTCACAAATTTATATTTATACTGAAAAACAGTTTGTTTTACGGTGGTGACAGTAAAAAAAATGTTCCATTCTCAACCACTTGTACACGAATCCCTACGTAGAGAAAAATCGTGTAGAAAGGGTGATTTCAGGTATGAATTGCTAGAGCTTTTGTTGGAGGGCAAGAAAAAGTGAAACACCTCATCCTTTGAATGATTTATTTTTTTATTCTTTTCTCAAATTTCATTTTGTGAGGTATCACTTGCTGTTGCAGTGCTGAACTGTCTATGGTCTTCCAGGAGTTATTCTCGAACCTCTCAGATTGTTAACCTGAATAGTTTGATTAGTGAGAAAACAAGTAGTTCGAAAAAACCCTCATTGGGATTCCATCATCATCAAAAATCACTTCATCTGGAGACTCAACACCTTCCCAAACTCTGGAATAGATCGGCCTGCAAAAATAAAGACAAATATCAGTGTTTATGCGTTAAACGTACTCTCCGGCGACAGTAGCCAAGGGTCTCTTACCACTTTTTAATACTTCTCTAATGGAAGCTCCGGGGTTTGTGTCATAAAACGGAAAGTTGAGTGTGGATAAATCGCGAGGATTCGAAGCATGCATGCTCGGTTCTATGAGCACGAATAACAGGAAAAGAGCGAAAATCATCGAAAATGCGTTATGTTCCTCGCTTAACAGAAATAGTTAAGAAACATTCGTCTTTGTTGCATACCCATTTCCTTGTAAGTGTAATATTCATCGATGAACTATAAAAGAATAACCCTCCACGTACCCATACACTCTGAAGAACAAGTTTGAACCTTCATCTTTAAACAGCCCAAAAAATAAGTTCTACCAAACGATATACGTGATCAAATGAACAAATGAAATCCTATGATATTGAACGAAAATTCCATGAAGTTTTAGGGGTACCATATTTTCATTGGTTTTCATCTCCAATTATTGTTTACAAGAACACTCTCATGTAGATTGCAGAGTTCTGTTCAGGGTTTGTTGATAGAGCAGATTGAAAGCAAAATTTTGCTCCATAGCAGGCTCGAACTGCTGACCTTGGCATATCCTATTACTATAAGTACCACGCGCTAACCAACTGCGCCAATGGAGCTAAAATTGGCAGGTTACATGATATTCAGATTGTTTTCTTCATGTTTTAGGCCGCAAGAACAAATAAATCATAAAAGAAATGATCAATGATAAGAAAGCATCAGCACATCAGTACCGGCGAAAACCAATACCAACACATTTTCATTATTCAAGCAATTTTTTATTGTATTTCAACAATGTCTCCATAACACAACGTACTCAATATTCATGCAATGACAGGATAAAATTAAGAAAATTTTATCAACACATTTCAAACCGAGACGATCAGAACAAGAATTAACAATCAAAGAAGAAATCCCGAAAACCGCGTAACACTCATGCACCGGAAATAACGGTACTCTCGAAACAATGCAAAACTAATCGTGACTATTGTCACTAAGACTCAACAAGATGTAGTGTGAAATGATATAAAAGCAGAAGTTAGTGTTGAAAAATTTATATCTGCCCGATAGAGACCACATAACAAAAGAGGCACACTTTTAAAGTCAAGAGACATGATCTTTAATTTAAGCCTTTGGAGCCGCAGGGGTCGCCTCAGTCTTTTCTGTGTTCTTCTTCTTAGATACCTTGAGGGATTGTTTCAAAGTGGTGAGAAGGGCAGGGTCCTAAAACTGACCATTATCTACTGTATCTTTAAAAACGAAACCTGAATCTTGGCAGTTGGCTCGTAAACATCTTCCAATGGAAGTCCAGCTACTTTAACCAAACCGTTAGTGAGGATAAGAATGGTAGCCTTGAATTGAGCAACAACGTCTCCTTCCTTCTCATACAGTACCTATTAATAAAATGTGGTAATATGAAGAATTGCTGTTCACCAACCTGATAAGGTCTGACCAAACCGTGCTTCTCGCACTCGATAACTCCCATCTTAGCCTTGGTTTCATCTTCGAATGAGCGGAGAGTGAAAGGCATAGCTCCATTCTGAATTGAGAACATGAACAAAGAAAATACTCATAATTCCAACCTTATTTGCGCACTCGGTGTAGAAAGCTCTGGATGCCTTCATTTTAAGGGAATATTGAACTTCCTCATTTCTCTTATAAACAGTAGTTCTGGTATCCAAATCTTTTGGCTTACCCTTTCCGGTGGAGAAGAGAATATCGAGAGCATAAGCCTCGAACTTATCGATGGTTTGCTGAACAAAAACATAAAGACAACGGGTCATTCAATGAACTACCTTCTCCATTTCAGTCCTTTGTTTCTCACCGGGGTTTTGAATGATCTGTTTTTCTCCATCAATTTGGTTCTTCTCCAATTGATGAGAAACCATGTTCTCGATAGGGGTAACACCATATTCGGCAGCTACCTACATTATAATTTATGAAAAAAACTCAAGTCGTTGTAAAAAAAACCTTATCAATGGCAGCAGTGATGTCCATGTTGACATTTCCTGGACGGAGCATGCGAATGGCGACTTCGAGAGCATCATAAGTGGCTTTGATGAGATCAGCAGTTTTTCCAGAAACCTTCTTTCCCTGAAGAAATATATTTAGAAGCGTTCATGATTCAAAAACATACAGCAGATGCGCCAACAACAACGGTATGAGCAGCAGTAGCAACAAATCCATCGATGGTGGTTCCCAAATCAATCTAGAAATCAACAATAACATCCAGACTTTGATGTTTCCACTAACCTTTACTACTTGACCTTCTGCGAGAGTTACAACTTTGTCAGATTTCAATGGAGAAAAATGGCAAATGCAGTTATCAACTGAGATACAGGTTGGCATAGCGATTCCCTAAAAGCATGATGTAATCGTTTGACAAACCGATCAATAACACAAAACAATTGTCAAAATTTCATAGAATCACTCACTTACCTTAGTAACATTTTTCTCTTTCTTGAAGATCTGAGAAGTCTTTTCCAAGATCAATTTGTCTCCGAGATCGCAGAGAACTCCAACTTCAGCTCCTACTTTAACTTCTGCAATAACAGCCTTAAACAGTTCTTTTCGTTTAATATCAAGTTATGAGAATATGTGCCTTGAGAACGGCGTTGGTGATTTCAGCAGCCTTTTGGTACTTATTGAGAACAATATCATTAGAAAGAGTCTCATTCTCTTCTGGGTGAGAATCATGAGAAGAGCAGCTGCTTTCACTGTCCTTTCTGGGCATTTTGTCTGAAACATGAAAGTATAAACTGTGATATCTCATCCGAACTCAAGTATGATGAAATAGAGTAACAATAATAACAAAAATTCAGAGAAACATCAGCATATGGTAATAGAGCTTTGAAAAAAATATGTCGTGGGGTAAGAACTTTAGATGTGCAGGTTACTGTAGTTATAAAATTTTCGCATTGGTTCATGGATCAGTCCAAATAGCAAACCGTTTAAATGTATGACTATGAAGAGCGGCAAAGATTGTGCAATAGTAGTGATATGTTTGTTAATAGTTGGAAATAACGAAATCATGGATGAATCAAAGTACCCCCGTTGGAAATATTTATCTCTATCTGCAACAATATTTCGAAATATTTTTTTTCATTTTTGCGAAGAATTTTGCCCTTCAGTGGATCTTCTACTGATTCGAAACACGAAGTTGAACAGGAAAACAATTAAAGTACCTTTCAAAACCTTGGGAATCATATTTGTTGTTGCGTCGCCATGGTAACGGCCGTGCGGTCGCATATAGCCGGATTATTCCCTTGCACCTCAATACAAAAATCTACTGAATCATGGAGCAAGACGAACTGATAGATTCATCAACACGAACGGAGGCTGCTTTAATATTAACTCCTAAGTTTAATTTTTCTCTTAATCATCGTGTTGTCCCGAATTGCGCTTTGTTAGCAACACTAGAACCTGGAACTGAACCCACTCTTATTGCTGTTTCAACTTCTAACAAAGTCATAATTAAGAGTTGGGCTCTGTCAACACACCTTATCGTAACACTCACATTTAAGGCAATGAAAGTACACTGAACATATTAGACAAGATAAAATGCATATCTTGTGCTCCTTTTGGAAAAGGCTACGACTACCTGGCGATCGGAACAGAGTCCCAACTCATTCTTTTCGACACTTATAAGAACACAACCATATTTCAGAAGGATATACCTGATGGAGTAAACTGCATATCAGTTAGATAAACTTAATGCAACAAATATATTTTAAATAACTAGGTTGGTATTCTGGAAGATAGAGAGCCGATGATTATTTGTGGAGGCAATTGTGCCATATGGGGCTTTGATGAAACGGGTGCTGACAAGTATTGGACAGTAACAGGTGATGCCTGCTATAAACAGAAAACAAAAAAAAACAATTGATTACTTTTTGATTTACTTAATAAAGAAGTATTGTTGTTTGTATAACTAGAACTTGTTTTATAGGAGATTCCGTTACAACAATGTGTCTCTGTGACTATGATGATGATGGGAAGTTGGAGGTTTCGTCTCGTTGAAAATAAAGTAATAGCTTACTCCTTTAGTTGATTGTTGGATCACCTGATTATGAAATTCGCATTTTCAAAGACGACTTGATGCGGTCGGAGATAATGGAAACTGATGCTGTTACCCATTTGACAGCCATATCGAAGTTTCTCTAATGCTCATTTTAACATTAGCAAGTATATTAAGAAATCGTTTTGTGTACTCTCTTGCCAACGGTACGTTAGGAATGTACAGAAAGGATCAGCGGCTCTGGCGAATCAAATCTAAATATGTTATTAATACCATACTGAATTTTCCTAATCAGGAAGATCTTTTTACATGTGTTTGGAGTAATGGGAAGGTGAGTTGCGTGGTCACGTGAAAATTTTCCTTCAGTCAACTGAGAGTACCGGTCGTTTTTCAGATTGATATCAGATATATTAATACAAACGAAACATTGCATTTCAAAGTTCCAGAGAAAGCCGTTCAGGTTTTTTTTTCTCGCAACTGTAGTCACTCTTCTTCACTTTATTCAGGTTGCTTCAGCTTTTTCTCATTTCAACAAGGAGGCAAATGATGAGGAGGTTACTGTGATATCTGTAGACGGCAAAGGTACTGAGCATCGTGTAGTTTCGACCGAGCGTGCTTTATTTTCAGTGCTGGGATATCATTTGGAATCTAAGGCTGAGAAGGTGGACAAAACCCAAGAAGACTTACGTTCGTTCGGTCAGAAAAAACACAATCTTTTGGTTAGTTGAAAGATAGATAGCCTCAGATTTACAGCTGCTTACGCAAGCAACACTTTCTTCATAATGTTTCAAACTTTCGTGCTAAAAATGAAAATGGCAACACCTTCCAATTATAGATGGAACTTAGCAACTTTGAAGCGGAAGAACAGATTACGGAATCAGAGAAAGAGAAGGATAGAATACCTGCCAATACTAACTTATCTTCGAATTTTGCAAGTTAGTCTTCATAAGAATACATAAAATAATTCATAGATCTCGTTAAGTTGATTATGAGAACAGAATGTTGCAAGTCTTTCTAAAAACAACAAATATGGTTTGTATAACTGGAGTTGTAGCATTTGCTGAAGGAATGTTTGACGGTGATTCTTATATTTGGTATATATTAGTTTTTGCTTTAAAACTAATTGTGGGAATTCAGGATCCCTACCAAGTTTGACGGTAATGGTGACGAAATTTATATCCCATTGCTACCCCACACGGACAGTGAAAACGATATAAGTCTACGTGTGTTTCTAGGAAGACCAGATAAGTTGGTATAAATTGAAGAAGTATAGCTTTATTGACTTCTTAGACCAAAACTGTTTGTGTTCGAATGTATACAACATGTACCAAGGTTTGCCAGATTTGCATTAGTTGATGAGCATCCTGATTATAAAACCCCCGATTGTCACGTAGAATTCATTTTGAAGACACGAACGCAACGAGTTTGTTTAATTGTCAATATGTTCAATAGATATTTTTATTCAGATTCATGATTGGTTGCAACAATCTTTTATTATAAACGGTGACAAATTGAATCCCGAAGCTGTAACTGTCGATGCGAAGTTTATTGAATTAGCTCCAAACAAGAAACAATGTCTGTTGATTACATATGAATCTACAGAGGGGAAAGTTAGTTTCAATAATTTTTTTTTGTGTGACTTTGTTGTTCCAGATGACTATTCACTCAGAGTCTCTCGAAACAGCTTCAAATTTAATCCAATCGTTAGCCAATTTTGTAAGTATCGAGAATTTGGAATCGACAGCCGTGTTCCCTAGACAATTCAAAGAGATAGAGGAAATCGTGTCTGAGGTTATTATTTTATAAGAAAAATTCATGAATTTGAACTTATAACAGATAGACACCATGCATAACGTCAAAGACCGCTTGGGAGCTGAGTTAACTGATCGTTTGAAAGTATTGAAAGAGGTCATAATAAGAGCAGAAGACGCTATTGTTCTTGAGGACTGGTAACCGTTCTGTGAAAAGGGTATCGATATAACTTTTTTTTCTCTCAGGGATCTCACCAAACGATATTTCACAAGATTGAAGAACTTCGAGCGTGAAGCTAGACAAGCCTTTCTATTGAAAACATCGAACAATGAACGAGTACTTGAATCTTTGCGGAAGTTGAACAAAATAATAGAAAATGCTTCAAAGCTTCGAGGTTTAATCATTTAGTAATCTTGTTATTTTGATAAGTAATATTACAGTCGGTGAACCCGCCCGATCAATCGTAAGCGCTTGCCGTGAAGCTATTGCCAACGAAAATAAGGATATCATAGTACGAATATTACAGTTTGGAGCATAATTAGATGTCTCGTTGGTTTGACCAGTGACAAGCTTCACGTGCGTAGTAAGCGAGACAATCCATGGGAAATAACAGAACTTTTGTATTCCGCTGCGTTTTTTCTTTCTTCACAGAATATGATTGTTTCTCTCCAGTAAAATATGATATTGTCCAGAAGCCATTTGCAGTACAAAACTGTGATGTTTTCAGATTTAACAGTTAAGCTATGTTGTAAACAGGAAAAACGCGGTTTTTGTCAGATGAAGTCGATTCCTGGTTATAAAAATTAGTTCTGATTCGATGAGGATAGAGCATAATGATAGACGCAATGGATATCATTACACTATAAAAATGGCTAGGTAAAAAGAACACAATTGTCGGAAAGAATCTACGAGAAAGTATAATTGAAAAGAGTTGTTGAGTACCTGATTTCATTGACATATCTGTTGAAAATATGAATAATGAAAGTATAACCATAAATGAAGCAAACGATATGAGATGACGTGGAAACGTATCTCGAGATACCGAAGTAAATTTTGAAAGTAGATTTCGAGAGAGAAAGTTTGCTTGATTGTATTTTATGATCAACTCTGCATTGAAAAAGTTAGCTTCAATGAAACAAACGATTACCTTTTCATTGAAAGTATAGTAAACACTTGAAAAATTAAAAGTATAATCTGGATTACTCCAAATACGATCAGCTTAGCTGTGTAGAACTTATTTACGTTTTGAAACTTCAACACATGGCCAATTAAGCTATCGCTTAGCCTCACATCAAAGTAAGTTGTATAATTTTGATCAGGAAAGCGAAGTAGATTCATAATTAGTATTAATAGTATTAACGCTATTGTTATAAACAGTAACAATCGTCTCTTGGATTTGCTTCTCTTCATTATGAGTGGCTTACAAACAATCATATAATGATTGAATGATAAGTACTGAATACTAAATAACGACAAGAATAGAAATAATATAGGGCAATACAAGTAGTTCTCCACAGCAATGTAGCTGTTTTGAAGCAAACCGAGTATAGCAACAATCTGGAACTCTATTGATCATCTAAAAAAATTAGTTACAGACCTCTTCATCTAACAAAAAATATGGTCGAGCTAACAAACTTATAAAAATAACACTTATAATAGCTGCAGTTTGAGTAAAGAAAATCCCCACTATATAGCTATTTAATGTTTTGAGAGTTCTCACGGACAGGAGAAGTTTGAACGAGTATGATGCCAGTGTGATTGACAATATAGCAACAAGATAGTAATAAAAATTTATAAAACTTAAGAACGATCCCTGATTTTCTAGAACAGTATGAAAGCCGATTTCGGACATGAGCTGAAAGAAGCCATTCAAGTTTTCAAGTTCAAAAAAAAGGAATCGAGACAAAAACGATTAAAGAAGATTCGATCGTCAGTTCTTTTTTTTTCAAAAACATTCGGCGATCGAGAAATTCTTTTCAACATTCGAAAAAAAGAAAACCTTTCTAGATTCTTTTGTTAAACATTCGTTCAGCTTGACAGAGCAATCATTCGATGTTATAAATAAATTATAAGTTTGCTAATTTCAGTTTCAAGACAAGATTAAATGGAGAATTGAAAAAAAAGGCTTATGAAATAACATTTGTATTTGCAAGAAGAGAAAGTTTTGTTATTGCTGTTTCAACAAGGGAAAGAAGGAATTGCACTTCATTTGTAATTATTCGTATTTCACAAAAGTCTGTACTAAGAAGTATTGTGTTCAATAGAATTTTATTAATTTCTCGTGGTCTTAGCATCACTGATATCTCATGACATGTTAGGAGTTCTATCTGGGCAAGAACAATATGCGGCGTCGTCTCCAGGTGGCCCCGGTAATCCTGGACTTCCCACGAAACCGTCTTCTCCCTAGAAAAAATATGTTGTTTTCATATGTACTAAAAAAGTTCAGACCTCATCTCCATCATTTCCATCTACTCCTATATCTCCTATTGGGCCAGGCAGCCCTGGAATGCCATCTTCTCCAGGCATACCGTCATATCCAGGAGGCCCTGGAGGACCTGTAAACTTAGTTGTAATGATTTAAAAATATATAAAAATATATTCCCTGTCTTATGTTAAATGTTGTTTTATCAAATATCGGTAAACAGTTAACCTGGAGCTCCTTTGAGTGCTGGTCCTTTACATCTTAGAACGCTGAGACCTTGTGATCCTGGTGAACCGGGTGACCCTTGTTCTCCTTGTGGTCCATCATCACCAGATACTCCTCTTCGCCCGTGCTTGAATTATAATGATATTACTATAGTTATAGCAGTTAATACGTACAAGCCCTTGTCTCCCACATGGCCCAGAGGGACCAGTTGCGCCATCCGGTCCTGGAGGTCCTGGTTCACCGTCATCGCCAGACGGTCCTTGAGGCCCAGCAGGGCACTATAATAAATGCAATAAAGTATTCACATGAGCTTCGGGTAGAAAATTCGAGTGGCGTGACAAATTCTGATGGCTTTGATTCCTGATCATATAAATGGGGAGTTTCCATGATTGAACGACAGAGGTAAATTATTGAACAACCCCCTAAGAAAGTCATGTGAATATATTCGAAATTCTGGTTACAAATCGGTGTCGATATAAAAATTATTATTTTCATTTTCGATAAACTTTGTTTTAAGATTTACACGTTGAGCCGTTTTGGAAGCTATTTACATCTGTACATCTGTATATTTGTTGACAGCAAACATACCTGAACGCATCCTTCTATAACGGGATGTTGTTGAGAACATGCAGCTTGGCAAGCAGGTGTACCATCAGTGCCTGGCTCTCCAGGTCTTCCGTCATTGCCAGGTTCCCCTGGTAAGCCGGGTGAGCCTGATATGAACAGTTATGATTACTTCAACAATGGTAACCCACCTCTTGGACCAGATGGACAATTGCTTGGAGCACTGGCGCAATTACATTTCGAATCTCTCTTTGTGCGAAAAACGAAAGAGGTTTCTTTCTTATAATTAACATTTATCATGTTATCCCAAGCCAATTCGGCGTAACTCTTAAAGAAGGAAATAGAAAAAAAAAAGATCAAAGAATGATCAGACAGTAGTTATAAAATGATACCAACATCGAACTGATTAATCTCGTCTAGAGATTCATTGAAAAAAGTCTTCAAATCCATGGCCATGAGAGCAGTCACAAGCACACAGCTAAGAGTAGTCATAGCTGATAAGCTTGTGATCAAACCAATTTTTACGTTTCCCATGCGTTCTGAAAGTTTCATTTTGTCTCTTAGAAGAGGAATAGAGTACTCAGACAAGAACGGTTATTCTGAGCTTTTAATTTGATGAGAAATGAAATATGATGAGAACTGAAAATTTTCGAGAAGTTCGGATTCGAGCGTCATTCTTAAATAGCTTTCCCGAACTATTAGAACCAAAAAAAAGCTTTCAGTCCATTGTTATCAAAGATCACAATTTTCTAAAAAAAATCACAAACTCGGAACTAGCAGCAGAATCCGGATTGTGAAGATAACAAGATAAATTCCATTTCCGAGATTTCTATTATTCCTGGTAACTTAACTCTAAGGCATTCGATTGTCTAAAACTAGTTAAGTTTTCAGATTTACTAGCATAAAGCTTATTAGGATTATCGGTTAAAATAACAGTGGACACGTAGAAGCTCATTTTATTTATTACGTAAATTACAAAAACAGAGATCGAATATTATTTTATTTTGTTGTTCTTTGGACCTCCGAAAGTCGACTACTCACTTGTAATGGGACCGTCTTCTTAGCGTAGCTGATGAAAAACGGCAATCGCTTTACTGATGGTGTCATCTTCTGCCAAAGTATTTTTTTAACCTGAATCTTTCCTCTGATCGCGAAGTTTCGAGCATAGATCTTTACCTCGCTGTTAGCGAATAGATAAACGATTCCATTTGAACTTGTATCAATGGCAACGCATATTGACACAAAAATAAACCAATCATAGGACAGTTCAAATGATCCGACCAAAATTGGCATAACTCGGAAAAGAACCCAGGAGAAGAGGTAGAAAATGGAGATAACACAGAATTGAACAGCGTACCTATGGAAAAGTTTTTAGAAAATGTCACATCTTTCAATACAAACATGTACTCTCTCATGTTCCGTCTTTGACGATCGTTCGCATTCAATAATACTTTAGATGTTGATCTTCGAACATAAACAATCAGCTAAAATTACGCAACTTGTTTCTTTTGTATTTGAGATCTGTCTTACAGAAATGTAGCAAACAGCAGAAACTATGGAGGACATAGAGTTTAGAGGAAGATCAATATAGTAGTTTGAGATGTTAAACCTATCCCCAACGACGATATAAGAGTAGGACATAACCATGTGGTCGAAAGTGATGCTATGAGTCATGATTAGTTTTCGTTAGATTTGTTTACGCCTTACGAGCAACATGGTACTAAGTGCTGAGAAGTTATCATTATGCAAAAAGCTGTAGGATAAAGCAATAAAACGAATGCGGTAACAACTTTGTGCGAAAATATATTGTATTGAGGAAAACAGACAACAACGAATCTGAAACTTAGTGTAAGATGAGAACAATTTGCTTGTAATTGCCTGTTAATTGCCATGAAGATGTGAGATATCGTTAGAAAGTACCAACTGAATAGAAAGGTATCTGATAATAGCCGGACAGGGAGCGATTCTCTTTCACCGACTATATAGTCCTAATGTTAACAAAACATAAAACTTTCATGTCTGTTTCAAAGTTACGTTCATGATTATGGAAGGTGCCAAGTAGAATAGGGATAGCACGAGATGTATCACATCAACAGCCAAATTAGACGAGGCTATTATATAAATAGGAGAAGAGTTTTTCCTGGAAAATTGATCTACTGTTGGCAACATTTTATTTGTAAACTCACTTCATAGACAAATGTCCTACCGCGTACAGAGCGATAGAGGTTATAGTGAGTCCTATGAGACTCATAAAAGCCAACAACACACCGAGAAAAGCTTTCAGCATGTTCTGAACGAGAAAACTTGCAGAGACTGCAACTGAACGCCTATTTCGGCACAAATTTCATTGAGACCAATTTACGTATGAATTTTAAATTGTAAGTACATCTATATCTTCGGGAATACAAAAAGCCCCTAATTAAAATGAAATTGAGGTAACCTCATATGATGCTTTTCAAAAATTAACGGAGACAACGGCTTTTAGAAAAAAGTTGATTGAAACAACGTTGCGTCTTACAACGGGTATGCTTAACTGTAACACGAAAATCCTTATTATATACACACGGCCGTGTGCATGTGGGAAGATGTAGAAAATGCTAATTAGTTCATGTGACTGAGTGATGTGATCTGCGAGAATTAATCCCACAGAGTTATTGTTCCTATATACCACGCTAGATTAGAGACAATCCATGGATTCAAAGTCAAAGACACAAGAAGAAGATAAAAAAAGCTGAAAAACAAGCTGATACAAATGTGAAGCACAAGAATAGATTTTCGCCGGAGCAGTAACACCGTGCACAATCGCACAATGCACAAACAAAAACAAAAAAAGTTTCAGATATTTTTTTTTGTTTTTCTCATAACTTATCAACTCATCGGTCGTTTTCCTTTCCTAACTTCACTAAAACACTTTTACGTCAGCTTTTCTCCTGTACTTCAGAAATTTTTCTCACGATTTTGTAGAAAAAGTGTGTACTAATTTCAGTGAAAAATAGCCAGTTGATAGAAAAAATCTTTCTTCTTCATATCATTCCGCATTAATTGCTCCGCCCTTCTTTGTGTTGCAACGCCCCTGACATCTGCTCTCAGTACAACCGGTCAATTATGACCATTGTCTCTGGACCTCTGAACTGGCAGGGTCATATGCAATGTTGCGATTACTATCGTTCCTCGCCGTCTCAACCAATCGATTTTTCTATCTCGTAGTCATCTGTCATGTCTTCCTGGTTCTCAGCGCAGCGTTGGGTGGTACATTAAATTTCGAGCGCAGATTTCTTCGTAGAAATAAACGTTCGAGCTGTTCCATTCATAACGTAGCTGTAGGTGACATAAATATGAGATAAGAATCTAATTGCAATCATTCATTTTCATATTGTCACACGTTATCTAATTTTGGTTTTTAGTTTTGGAAGTTGTTTGTTAAAAAAGCAAGCAAACTTTTAACAATTGCACCAATAGTCATAAGTATGTATCGTTCTGTTTTATCATTTCTTATTGTTTTTCCTATTGTTCTTGTTTCTTTGCTATTTTTAACATCCATTAAATGGTTAAGTGTGTGATCCTTTGTAGCGGCCGCATATCACTTTATTTTTATTATTACTTTTAATTTACAAGTGTTATCCTTGCCTAATACGCTACTAATCCTTCAAGGTATTACTCGTCCGACACTTCTTTACTTCTTTTGATTGAGTTATACTGCTATCATTCCGATAGTTGTAATTCACGCCACACCATGTGTGATCTATTGTTTCTTTTCTTTATATTACCGCGCCAAACAATCGGAGGCAATAAATTATCATCACTCACTCAACCTACCAACCTACCCAGCGATTTTTTCTCTCATTAGTTTATTGATTTCGCAATCTGCATAACGTTTAATGCCTTCATGCTCTAGGTGTACTGTAAGTTTCCCATGAGCATTAACTGACTGGTACAGTACGGCAAATGGTCTCAAGTTGATTAGTGATCTACTTCCTAAAAATTATTGATTAATTTTAGTCTAACTTAGCGTCCTAGGTTCGAATTAATTAATGCAAACTCTGCGCTTCTGTCTAGTCGTTTATTTTTATAGCCCTTTTATTCGGTTTATTATTTATTTATTTACAGATGGGTGACGTTAAGCAAGAACCCCCTAAAGATGAACCCAGAGATTGGAGCATTTTCGAAGCACCTTGTTAGAAGTCAAATTTAATCATCCTCTAAATTTATTGTTTAGTACCTGTCAATAATAATCCGGCGAGAGGAGCAAAAGAGCTGGAAGTTCAGACAAATCTCTTCCAAGTTAGCTTGGAAGATATGAAGAAGGTCTACAAATACAGAATCGAAATGTTCAAAAGCACTGCAGATGATTCTGTTGAGAAAGAACTTACAACAGGAATTCGCACTGAGTTTGATTATCCGTTATTACATTTATAAGTAAATGACGTTTTGAAGTTTCGCTCTGCAAAATAGAAGAAGAGTTAACACGAGCTTGTTCTTGGATCTCATAAGTTTTTCGCAAAAGCAAGGAACTCCACTTACCACGGATAAATACCACATCGTCTATGATTGTGGAAACATTTTCTATACGCTCGATCCTTATTGTGGTCCCATGACCTATGAGTTGACGTTGGTGAGATAGTAGCATCGTTTTCATAACTAAGGAGAATTGGTTTATAGGCGGACATTAGCAGTTCGAACACTAAGTCTCATTTGGGAAATAGGTTCACAAAGGTATACATTTTTTTAACAGATCTCGTCATCATTCGTTCCTAGGTCAAAGTTAATATCCAAGCTATTGGCGAGATTCATCCGAAAAACACTAACCTTGATAACCGCGAGATTGTTCAGTTCATTGAACTGTTAACTAGTGCACTGGTTAATAGACAGTAGGACTTGTATCTAATGTTACATTTCTCAAGAATGCTTTCAGACAAGAACACTTTGTTTTCAAAAACAGAACTTACTGCAAAAGTTCTCGTAAGGATACCGATATCAAAGAAGGAAAAGTTGTCAAGTCAGGAAACCAGAAGAATTGTCGTGTAGTTGATCAAAATGGCTCTTCGATGATGCTTCAGATTGATGGTATTGTATTTAGATTGGATTGGAAACAAATCTATTTTCAGCTAAAAAATCTCCATTTTTCGAGAGTATCAGCTTGGTTGAGTTCGCTAGGAGGTTCTTGAATCTTCAAAGATGTGAAGACCTGCTTAGAGCTAGAATTAATGTCAAACAGCTAAACACTCAACTTAAAGGTTCAATCATATTTTAGTACCAATTGAACTAACTATTCTATTATCAGATCTCTGGGTCAAAACTAACTCTAAAGATATGAAATCCCAAACTTTTAGCATTACTAAGATTGATGGTAAATTGAACTCGGACAAGTAAAGTGTCAGAAGCAAAATTGATCTCATTATGTAATTTCAGTTACTTTGTAACGTATGATGGCCAAGAAGTCTCTGTTTCTGAATATTTTGAGCGAAAATATAAAATGCAATTGAAGTTTGTTTTGCTGGTCTATCGGTATTCTATTTTTACCTCCCAGATACAAAAACTTGCCATTAGTTGTCCAAAAGAAGGGTGCCAAGAGCCTTCACTTCCCAATGGAAATATTAGATATTGAAAGAGGTCAAAGGGTCGCCACGGCTAAGTCCACTCCAACAATGGTTAGCATAGTGTAATAACGGTTTTCCGATTTAAGATTTGTTAAGGTGGAAAGAATGATTAAAGAGTGTCAACTCAAGCCATGCAACTTGATGGACAATATCCATGAGCAAATGAAAGTTTTGTCTCTAACTCCTGATAGCGGTAATAAGTATCTGCAAGCCTTCGGAGTTCGTTGCCTCTTACCTCATTTATGTAAAACCTTCTTTCACAGGTTCGCATCGGTTCTAGACCTGAAGTTGTTCCCGCTAAAGTTTTATATCCACCTACAATCGTCTATAAGAATAAATTGGTTGAGCCGAACAGAGATGGAGGAATGAACTGGCGATTGGCTACGTGAGTTAACAACATCAATATTAATTAACAACTATTGATGATTTAGAGATAGTTTCTATTCTTCTGTTGAAATGAAGGAACCATGGCTTATCATTGTTTTCGATAGATGCGCTACGGACGATGAAGCCACGTAAGATAACGATGTTGTTTTCAGCATGTTCATTTGTTTATAGGAGGTTTGCTCGAGAACTCACTGATAGAGCTAACAAGATGAATATGAGGATAAGCGCTAATCAACTTACCGTTATTGGTTTGCCCTCGGAACGAGATGATCTGATCGATCAAACTTTCCAAGAAGCGAAGCAGAAGAAAGTTCGCTTCATTGGTGCAATCACTAGCCATAAGTTGGATCCAGTGCATAGTATGGTTTCGTAGTTTCAGAATAATATTCACGTTTTTATTCAGATACATTGAAGTTCCTGGAAGCCAAATATAGTATCGTAACCCAACATGTATCAAAACAGACCATGACGAAAGCAATAGGCCAACAAGTAATCATTGAATTTAAGGATGTTTCTTATATCTTTTTTCTAAGGGAAGCTTCATGGTTCTGGGTAACTTGGTATCTAAAACCAATCCGAAATTGGGAGGTGTTAATCATGTGTTCGAGTTGGCTAAGCCTTACAAGCAAAGCAACCCTTCTGATACCTCATCGTTAGTTCCTATTGAACTTATGATATCTAATACCGATGTGTTTAGAAATGAGAGACTGCTCTCCAAGAATCGTATGTTCATTGGCCTTGATGTTGGTCATGCAGGCGCTCAAGCTTCTGCTGATAGACAGTTAGGTATGCCTTCAAGTGAGCCAACTGTCGTCGGGGTAACAATTTTTGTTCAGTTCGGGCATCAATTTTTTTTCAGATGTCTTACAGCGTGAAGGTTCCAACTGAAATGAGAGGAATGTTCTGGTTCCAAGAATCCAGATTAGCAACAGTTTCACGTCTTGCAAAATATGGAGTGAGTATCTATCTTTTTGACTCAATATTACTTTTATACAGTTCGATGCACTTCAAGATTACTGTAAGAGTACTAAAAACTACCCAGAGGAAATTATAATTTTCCGTAGTGGAGCCAGTGAAGGCGAGTATGGAAAAGTTGAACAGGAAGTCAAAGAGTTCTCTCAATGTTTTGCTGAAATCAGTAAAGTTCAAGGAAGGAATTACAATCCTTCTGTGACTACTGTTGTTTGTCAGACATCGAGCAATTATAGAATGATTCCCACTAGGTAAGGATTGTTTAAGCCATTGTGAATAAGATGAAGATTGTTTCAGAATCAATCCTGGTGCTAAACCTTGTGATCAAAATGTGCCACCTGGTACTGTAGTTGATTGCGATATTGTTAACCCTAACTTAGATGAATTCATTCTGATTCCACAAAAGGCAATCCAGGTTTGTACCAAGTGCACTACGAGTAGTTAATATTGTTTAGGGTACTGCTCGTGTTATCAAGTGCACTGTTGTCTACAGAAAGAAAGGAAACACTGGCACCATTCTCTCATGCAGCGATCTCCAAAACCTCACTAACATTCTCTCTTATGGCCATCAAGTATGCATGATTATTTGTTGTTTAAACTGATCATTCCTTTCAGACTGTTACGGGCAGTACTGGAGTTCCTTGCCATGTTTATGCTGCTGCTAACCTTGCGAAGAGAGGTAGAAACAATTGGAAGGCGGCTAAGTGCGTTTTTTTTGGCGCAGTTTGTTATCGTAATTATTTTTTCAGCTATAATGATTGTGATCTCGCTTCTGAAGTATCTGGAGGTTCCGGAGGAAAACTTCAGCACGATGGATCTCCTGATTATTTTGAGAAATTGACTGAGCAGTTGGCTTCTGAACTTAAAACCCACTTTTGGGCTTGAGCTTTTTTTATGTTCTTGATACATCTGTAATATTCAATGTCTTATCTTTTGATCAGTTAATACTTTAATAAGTTCACTGTTGAATTATTTTTTTTTTGCTTTTGTTTGATATGTAGTGGTTGAATTAAAGAATGTTACACATATTAGATTTTTGCGTGGGAGTGGTCATATTTGTCAGAGTAGTTGTTCTGTCCTGAACAGTAAAGGTTGAGAATCAAAAGTTAGTATTCGCAAACTTTTTCTATGAGTGAAGTGCGGCTCTTTGTTCTCTCAAGCTTATCGAATGTAGGTCGAGGCTGCACGGACTTGGTGGAGGATCCGTTTGATGTTATGCTGTTACTGTTATTGGAAAGTTGCTCTTTTTTCTGCTCACCACTTCCACCTATAAAAGATCAATCAATCAATTGAAAACTGGTAATTCCCACTTGTTTCATTCCCAATGCTAGTTACGGAATGATTTCGTGCCGATCGGGGTCGTGTTCTTTGAGTTTCAATCGGACCAGCCGGAGAATTATGTAAACAAAGAATTGGTAATTGAGCACACCCAGTCAAGTGAACGAGTATTCTTGAAAAATATGGATGAACAGCAAAATTTGAAACAAAACCTGTTGCCATCGAAAGATTGAACGAGTTGTCGTATAGGCCGATGGCTATTCAGAGATGAAATCAGCTTGCCGCTCTCAGTACTCCAAGCTTCTATCCAACCGTCGTTAGAACCTACTTTCTTGCATGTATTACACTGATGCAGAACCATACCTGAGAACGCTACAGTTGCATCGGCTGTCAGAGCAACTGAAGTGACAGGAGAAGACGTATGTAATGACTTAGCTATATCTCCTGTAGCGACATTCCAGATTATAACCTAAAATAGGAAAACAATGAAATTCAAAAAAGTGAATGTTGCCTTATGGTTCTTGCTCCCAGAAACAACTATTCGTTCATCTTCTGCCATAGCAACACATGTGACCGTGTCTTCATGTCCCACTAATACTTGAGTTAAATAGCCAGAATCTATCTGCCAAATTTTCACAGATTGATCAATCGATCCTAAAACGATTTGATTGGAAAGCATTGAAGAAACTATACCTGTTGCAACAAGAGTCCCATTCGTACTGGCATCATAGCAGGTTATTTCTTCGTTATGATGAACTCTGTTTTTCTGCAGAATACCTTGATCTAATAATCCCCATATTTTCATCCTGAAATGGTAGTCTCTTTGTGTATCTAGAAAGTAAGAGATAATTACTCTTTATTGCTATTTGGGCAATGGGCAATCAGTATACGACCCTGTGATAGCACTGACATCGGAGCCAAAATATTCTGAGGGAAGGTTTCCTGCAATTACCATTTTCAAAAAACACAATCTTATGGAACATGCACATTTGTTTCCTCTTCATCATATATACTCCAGCTTCGTAGCTTCCCATCTTTACAGCAACTCAAGACTCTGCCTTGATCTAAGCTACATATAGAAATGACTTCAGACGCATGAATCTGAAAATAGAAAATGATAGATGTAATTGAGTATGCAGGAAAACATTAAGTGAGCGTTGTATTGTTCCTGAGGAAGCATCCAGAATTATAATGTTTCCTATTGCATTCCCACTCAAAATATGGGTGCTGTTTGATGTAAACGATAAACAAGAAATTGGTACGCTTTTGGATTGTATAACCTGGAGTTTCAGTTTGATTCTACTACACCGAGATTTTTAACTAACTGTTGTACTACATTGACAAATATCTAGATCCCATAGAGCCACAATCCCATTATAAGTCCCACATGCAGCCATCTGATTTTGAAATCTATGGCACATGACAAGTAGAGTTACTAACTTTTTCGTCTGGTGACATGGCAATTGCAGTAACAAACCCCTCCTTGTCAACCGAAGTGTCGTGTCTATCATACACTCTTTTTTGCACATTCCATACATGTATACGTGGGCCACATCCCGATATTAGAAAGTAATTATCAGAAGTAGTCTGCGAACCGTTAACGATGACTGGTCAAAGGTTTAGCACTTACTTTGAGACTACAAACAGGATAAGGCTGTTGACAATCCAGAATATCTAATATCTGTCCGTTATGAATATCGTAACAATAAATTTTTGCTTTAGTCGCTGCAAACAGCTGACAATCATCTTGTGCCGCCACAAGAGCGTTGACTTTTCCTTCGTGCCCCATCAACTCGTGTAGCTCTGTCCCCGAAACAGTACTATATACGCGTAATGTTTCATCTTCACATCCAACCGCCACAAAAGCATCATTGCTAAAAAGAATATTTTATTTCAACAGATTTGAATACGACATACGAAGTTAACGCAACACAGCTGACCGGAGCCATTAATCCTGACATTTTTGAAATACAGCGTCCATTTTTCATATCCCACATTTGAACTAAGAAATCACCAGATCCTGTAATGCTCTGAATATTAGGGATTGCATAAACTCAGTAACCTGTTATGAGAAACTGATCATTTGATGTCAATTGAAGGGAAACTACACTACCAGTGTGTTCGTTGAAAGAACGTATTACTTCACCCGTTTCGATATCAATAATCTAAAAAACCTTCATGTGAGTTCAAATCCTTAACTATGAGAATGCAACTGTTCTGAACATCAACTCACCTTAGCCGAAGAGTCGGCAGAACCAGTGACAAGAAGAGTATCATCACTACTGAGAATAGCACATGTAATTTTCTGGCTATGAGGCTTCAAAGTTTTCACGACTTCGCCCTTTACAATAAGAAATCAACGGTTTTTAACAAAATAAAACATACAGTTGCGAATGACCAGACAAGAGCAGTTTTATCAACCGATGTGCTCACGAAATAGACTCCATTAGAAGATGCACACAATGCAGTTACAGCGGAATTGTGACCTGAATAAGATAGCCACTAAGCTACTTAACATGTTTCGTTCAACCTCGAAATGTGTTTATGAGTAATTGTGAAGGAATATGATACATATAAATGGCCCCAGGGTCAGCCAAATTTCCTGATATCAAAACATGCTGATGATTGTGAGTAGGAGTTAAGATCGTTTGATTCGACTTCCAATCCTGATATGAACACTATGTCAGAAATTCAATTGAAAAAAATCACTTTTAAGGTGAACGTTCGACAGCTCTTCATTATTGGTGGTGAGATCCAACAAGTTAGCGGAACCATCAAAGGCTGTCTATTGTATGTATCAACCCAGCTCATTGCTTGCTCTACCATAGTGTTCAGAAAATGACTGTTCTCACCTATTGGCATGAATAGCATTATTTCAAGAATGAGTTTTATACCTCGTGTAAACCGTAAACGTCCAATAACTTCTGCTGCTAACTGTTCCGAGTCTCGAACAACTGTAGGTAAAGCAGGTAGTAATACCTGTTCGCATAGCACTGAACAGAATTATCACTTCAAAATTCACTACAAACTCTACCTTGTATATCATGATGAAGAACTTGCATTGCACATTCTTCATATAATGTTAATAAATGCAAAATTCCACAATATCTTGAAACACCATCAACATATTCGAATTGGCATAGAGTCCACTCTTTTAAAGCATCCATATTCCCTAAATAGAAAGTGTAAGAACCAATATCAAAAATAATGGAACAACCTGTATGAAGAAGATGATACCACAAGTTTCTCAATTTACGTATGTTAGGCATACCATTATCTCTTTTAGTTGCTTGTGGATATACCTATTAGAGGGAAGTTAGTTATGATAAAATTTCAAGTCTGACCTGATAACTCAAATCGGGGCGCGGTGATATATTCTTCTGATTCAGATCGGCGAGCATTTCAGACAATTCAGTATGAGACACTTTAAGATCACCCGTGGATTCAAAATAGCTATAACATATAGATAAAAGTTAAACAATCATCCTATTACAACTACCGGTGACGGACTAATCCCAAAATTAAAATATGACTAAAGCGGTAAACTATGCGGTTATCCAATTCGACCATCATTATCATTGAGCCTGAGAACACCAGAGTATGAAAAGAGAAAAATTAATTCCCAGTACCTAAGTTTCGAAGAATGTTATCGAGAAGGAATGGAGGAAAACAGGGGCCTCCATATATGCTACACATCGCAGGATTGATAGACAAAGTATCGAACAGTTCTAGTCTTGTCAACCCATGCGAAGATATTGAAAGGTATCGACAAACGGCTTGAACTGCTGGCTGTCCAAACTCTTCTTCAATACGATGCAAACGTCCTAGAGAATAAAAATAAGTGAAACTCATGTCCTTGTTCGCGAATATTGTAAACCTTCAATTCCACCATCTTTGTTTTCTATTGGCTTCAGTAAATGTTCATCAAGTAAAACTTCCGCCATACAAATATGAGAATTAGCACCAGTCAACTTAAAAGAGCCTTTCAATCAATTATTCAATCGAATAGTTACCTGATATTTGATAGATGACAATTGATCACTATGTACTTTTCTATCTGTTATGGATATATTCAATTGAAGCATTGAAATAAGCTCATCTTCATTAGGTGGTTCAACGTTTACAGTCTGTGTTATAACGAAAACCGATGAAATTGGACTAATATTTGATGCGGTTATGAACAAATAAAGTTGATTCGGTCCCTGAAATGAAGATGGGGCTAATTGTGGTTTCAAAAAAACGAACCTTTTGAAGCCTTTTAGTTAAGGAGCTTAAGAAGTGTCCATATTTTAGAAGATGGATATCATCAATGAAGAGGAAGAGTGGCTTATCCAGAGATTTGCATAATTCTTCAAACTTCTCAATTGAACTGCTCAGTGTAAATAGCTACAAATAAGGTATGATATATGGATTATACTGTGGTGTTAATACCTTCTGCACATCAGCTGTTGGTTTGTTACTCAATTCACATAGTCTTAGCGATATTAGCTGCCATAACTCGTGGGCGAATATTGAAGAATAAGTTAAACCAACAAAGCTGAACAGATGACTATTTTTTTTCAGAAATATCATAAAATCTTTTTTACCGGATAATCTTATAAGCAGATTTCGGAGCTTTTTCATATAATTGACATAACAATCTTGTTTTACATGACAAATCCGGACCTTGTAATAAGATAACGCCTCCAGAATTAGCATTTGTATTTAGTAATTCCGTTATTTTGTTATCCAATGTTGCTCGAGATAACCAAGGCTTCTCCAAACAACGCAATGCATGCTCTGTAAGAGTGTTTTTAAGTAAATAATTAATGTTAACCAACTTGTATGAGTTGAATCTTCGGCTTTCGCAATTTCGTGAATGTTAGACGGAGCTGATGGTACTTTATTTGAGTGAATTTTGTTGAGAAGCGATTTCAGACGATCAGTTAGTTGACGAGTTAATGTGTCAACATAACGTTCGCCATCTTTTGAACTTAGGAATGATATGATATCTCCATTCTCAGGGTATAGTGTATGATTAAATACATTCTCGCGTTCATATGAGGCTGCTACCTATAAATATACGTATTTTCTTTCAAATTGTATTATCTCAACGAACTCTATTCTTCAAATCCATTATCTTTGATTTGCCTTCATCAGACTTGTCAACAAATATGCTGTTTTTGCCAACATCATGGGCTGCACCTAAATCAATTAAATTTTTAAGCAAATGAATTTATTCGTTGAAAAACAAAAGAAAGAATGTAGGAGCAACCGCATTCGATTGACGCAAACTAAGAATGATTTGCATATTTTCAAATTTTCATTTCGAAGAGAATTAGTAGCTAGGAACGGTTGCATACATTAGCATAGCCAATATATATAAATATATAAATATATATATATATATATATATTGGTAAAAAAATATTGAGGAGAAGAGCATGTTCAAACCTTCAAACAAACGCAAGCTAAAGATGGATCGTTCGCCAATTTGGAGAGCTTTCTCAGTTACATATTGTATGGGTGAGAAACCGAAACGTTTCTGATTGTTTGTATGCACTTGATTGATGGCTCCTTCTTCGAAGGCCTATACATGATGCAAATTCATTTTACAGAATTCTTTTAAAGACACAAAATACCGCTGTTGCTCCCTTCTGGATGATTTTGGCTAATTTAGAAGACAGTTTATTGTCTTCTGGTCGGCATAATTTATAGATATCTTCTCGGCATGTTCTATCCAGAGCATAATTATTATCTAACAATTTTACATCTGTAGAAGTCGTATATGAATTATCATCATATGATTATGATTTTACCTGCGTTTTGTTCGAAAATCGCTTGTCGAATGTTCTCAAACTCTTCTTTCTTTAACTCGAGCGGAGCTTTGGGTAATCCCCACTTATCTCCCAAAAAACACTGAAATAACTCAATTTCTAAGAAATCTAGAGCAAGAAGCAAATAGAATTATATAAGTTGCAAGATTGTAGTTTGAAAATGTTAAACAACATACTATGACAATTGTTTTGTCGTCATCCATTGCATTCATTATCTTTTCGGATATCTCGTTTGTCAACTTCTCATTTTCCTTATATGGATCAAACCATTCAATGTCTATGCCCATATTGAATGCGAAAGATTGTATTTCTGGTAGCACTTCTTGCAGAAGAAGCTTGCGTTCAACATAAAACTCTGGAAAAGAAACTTGTGGTCTTACAACTTTAACATGATATAGAATACCTTGAGGATCTGATAATACTATATAGATTCTGGAACTACATGATTTAAGAGAGAAATCTGTTTTAGGTGCTTCTTGTTCAGATGGTTTCGATTTCTCCTGCTGTTTTCCACTTGGCAGTATCTTCTTTGGACTTACCCTGCGAAACATGGTTAGGCTGGTGCCATAAGGCA
The DNA here is from genome assembly GCA_943334845.2 of Auanema sp. JU1783. NCBI lineage: Eukaryota > Metazoa > Nematoda > Chromadorea > Rhabditida > Rhabditidae > Auanema > Auanema sp. JU1783. Next base: position 56,623 of record CALQYR020007268.1, read on the forward strand.
ACTACAAGTAAAGAAGTGAAATTTAGTAAAATAATGAAAAAAAATTAATTTTCAAAGTTTTTTCGATTATGTGAAGAAGAGAATTGTCTTGTTTTTTCTCTTAACCAACGTTACAACAAATGAAATTTTACTTAAATGGCAGTGGAAAGAAAAGAAGATAAAAAAAAAGAAAAAACACTACGTTGGGATTGATTATGTGAGGGGGAAGTTGACATTTGGCTCTCATGCTCAACTTGAGATCAGTTAACAAGGCTTGAAATGGCTCTCTGAGAGCCGCTCATTCCATCTTAGCTTTAATTAGATTTCAAGCCTAACGTAAATAGCTCATGCGGTTAGGATTGAAGGTTGTGCGCATATTGTAATGAATTGTGAAGATGAGAGTATACTAAGCCGCTTGACGGAAAACAAACATTTAGGGAGCAAAATAATGAATTTATCCTAGTTGTCTAATTTAATTATATCAAAGAAGTTCTCCATTTCGAGTATCCACAACTTGAAAGGCTATCGAAAGCGAAAAAATGAACCGCACGTGTCATGAATAAAGTGCTTTCATGGAACCAAAGAGAGACAAAAGGAACATGATCATGAGATGACGGAGAAATTGTTGCGATGATTCAATTGTGCAAGAGCGTAAATTGCATGTATGCTTTAGGATGAAGCATAGAAAAATTCAGGGGAGAACTGATATAAAAAGGAAAGAACCTAGACGGCTTGAGAAAGAATGAGAGAGAGAAAGAAAAGACAGAATTTGAGAAAACCACAAAGAGAAGTAAGAAAAAGCAGAGGAATACTGAAAAGAAGAAAATAGAAAGATAGTGAGATAGAGAAAGAAAGAAGTTACTTTGAACGGGAAATAGCTTTGACTCAAACAGCCCCAGGCTGTTGGAGAGTGTTGAAAGAAGGCGTCAGCTTGACATCCCACATGCAAAAGTCCAAAATTGAAAGGTCAGTATCCAAAAAAAGAAGTTCAAAAAATGATTCAAAAAGAGAAAGACAGAGGAGGAACCAGCTTACATAACATTTCCCTGACTTAGATGAAGAATGTGAATGAAACAGTTATTGAAGTTTCTTTCTGCGATGAGCATTCAACTTGAGTTCATAAGATTGTTTTCCTCCCTCGTTTTGGACTTTTGTTTTTTTTTGTATTTTGGTCTTCCTCATTTATTGAACGATCAAATCGAATATACCTTCGACCGATTTTGTTCTATAACGCCTGTTCTCTAACTCTCTGCTTTATCTTTTTCATATTCTTTCAGATTTTCTCTCATAGTCTTCTAGCATTTACTGACTATAAGACAGCTGCCGGCTCCTTGAAGCATATTGAGGAGGATAAAGCTAGCTCTGAAGGTGCAAGAGAAAATCAGAGAGTCTTCGACTACTGCCAGAAGCTGGAGCTCATCTCAGTTCCGCAATAAGGCGATGACACGTCTAACGTCAATTAAGGATTATATCGTTGAGACGTTTTGGACTATATTTTATTTCTTTTATTTTCTGATCAAGTAAGTAAATTTCTTTTAACATACAAAATCTGATCTTTGCCTTTTGATTCATTTATTTTCACACGATTTTCCTCTTTATGCCGCTTCATATATTAAGATTGTCATATGCTTCTTACTATATTGCTTTTTAAGATGTGAAATAATTAGCCTAAGACGTTTTTCTCAATGTTCGAACATGTGGGTGGAGTGGAAAATGTGAGAAGAGAAGAAAAAAAGTTATGTCTCAACTGATAGTTTAAACAATTTTTGAAAAAAAAAACATAAATTAGAAATATGTATTATGCTTGAGCGCAACCGTTCTGCTGGGAAAATTGAATCATAATGATCTGTTGCTGTTGCTCATAAGATTTTTGACGTGAAATGAGCGTGAGAAAATGAGTTGAGGATATGCTAATGAAGCTGAGCAACGTTTATAATTTGTCGATAGCATTGACTTTTTTTTATGAAATACATGATAGTCTCTTCCTCTCTCTCTCTCTCTCTTTCTCTCTCTCTCTCTTCATACATTTATATATATTTTCATAAATTATTTATTAACTTCCGTAGTTTGAAAAATTTCAAAAAGTGCCAAACCATTTTTGAACTTTTACATTCACAGTTCATTAACTCAATTTAAATGACAGAACATATAATGGATTAACGATTACACTATTTCGATTTAAAATATATATATATATATAAAATATTTTAAAGAAATAACGATAATTTAATGGAGAATAAAGAGAAGTGAGATGTTTGTAAGTCAAGTAGATATGAAAGTTAAACGGACACAAAAGAAAGCTAGAGAGATAAGGCAATGTGTGTAGGGCGACAGAGATAGAAAGGGAACAGAGGTAGATGTTACATGCTCTTCTTATCAAATTTTGCTGTTAAACTTGTGAAAGATGGCTGAAGCTAGTTGTGTGTAATTGATGGAAAAGTGATTTGTTAAAAATTATTTGAACAACACATTGAAATAACTTTTAAAGACAGAAGAGAAAAAAAAAGTTGAAAACTTTGGCATCTTTTACCTAATTTTAATTTATGCAATAGCCATAGGTTGTAAATCAGGAGAATTAAAGATTTAAAGTTTAAAATTAGAATAGCGTTAAGATGCATTGGCATTGATCTATTCTCAAAGTGAGAATAATGAAGAAAAATGGCTATATGAAGAGAAAATGCTAAAAGAGGATAAAAGTATGAGATGAAAGCAGATGTAGAGTGAAGCTAATCATTTGGGTTTGTCCATGTCAATTGTTGGATACTTTAGGATGGAAAATGAGAGGAAAGAAGACGAACGATAGAAAGGGCTAAAATAGATATAAAGAGAGAGATAAAGAGATATATAAAGAGAAAAACTGATGAAAAATTAGAGAGGGAGAGAGAGAGAGAGAGAGGGAGGGAAGGGGATGAGAGAGAAAAAGAATGAATGGGAAAAAAAAGGAATTTTTCGTTTAAAAGAGTCTTTAGAGACTTAACTTGTATGATGCCTTAACATAAGAATTAGCTAGTATTGAAAACAAACTAAACTGAGGAAAGACGGAATGAAACATTTCCTAATGACACAACTTTCCACCAAAAGTGTCAAATTATCCAATACGAGATGAGGATGAACTCAATTATTTAATCGATCACACAACTCTACTCTTCATTTAACTTAAGAAATAGACCTATCATGTACATATGATGATCAAACTATATACATTCTTTGAGAGCATCTTCAATTCTACATATGAGTCAGGATGAACAATAATTTTCATATATTTTATACAATTCTTGCATAAATTAAAGTATGAAAATTTAAAAACATCCAAAGCTTATATAGAAGTCTAGCAGTTGAAAGGCTTAAACGACATTTCCATCTATTGGGTGACGACATCTGACACTACCTCTTTCCACCGCCTCTCCCCCCTGCCTTCTCACTTTCTCAAAGCCCCCTCTTAAAACGAAATCATGCAGTGTCAATCAAGTTATTTCGTTGTGAACACAAAAACTTGAGCAGATGATCTAAAGCTTCTTCGAACAAACAATTTTATACTTTTTTCATTTCAGAGGAAATCCTCGATGGAAATGCGAAACGATCGAACCTCAAGTTAAGACGAACTGCTGTGTAAACAATCATAACCTTACTCAAAATGGATTCAGTCATAATAATAATCATCAAAATTATAAATCAGCTACATATAAAGATCATCCAGTGAAGCAGAAGAGCTTCCTTTCCAATCTATATGATGGTGTTTGTAACGCTCTCAAAACTGGCTGGGTATATACTAAACGTATAGCGAGATGGTCTTGGTCTCAGGTATGCAAAGTTGGTCGACTTTTGATTAACTTCTGGCAATGGCTGATGTCCATATTCGGACAACCTGTTCCAACTAAAACGCTGCCTGCTACACCAAAGCCATTTACACCACAGAATAGCTTCTGTGATTCTCCAAACTATAACAAAGTCGTGTTTGATCCTATCTTGGATATTGACGATGATCAGACACTGATGGACGATCAGCAATCTACTGTTCCAACAGCTGCTGCCCCCACGCCATCGGACTCAGAATCCTTCTACACTCAGAGGGTATATGCTCCAGTTACTGACGAACCGGCCGATACCCACGTAACTCAAGACAGGTATGTACTATTTACTAGTCTATATTACAATCATGTAATATAATGCAGCCCTATCTACTCATTCTAAAACAAGATAAAGTTTTTTTTGATTATTTGAAGAGCCGCCAAAAGAAATAAATTACCTCTTCATTGTTTTCGCACAAGTTCAACAACCATCTACTTTAAATTTATCAGCTTTTTCACTTTTCTATTTTACATCAGACGAACAAAAAACGATTTCAAATGTTTCGAAACATATTTTCTCTCCGTTTTAGAAATAAAAGTTCTTATAATTGATTCTCGTTCAGTCTCAGAGAAATGTCTGTGCCACCACCTGCACCCCCTCCACCACCTCCAAAGCCAATTAGAATTGGAACGTCAGTGGAAAGAGATTTGTCCGAGAGAAAAACGCCTTCGAAGGAATTCAAAGAAGTAAAAGGAGGAATTCCAAACCTTCCAGCAGACTTAATGGCTGAACTGTCAGGTATGTAGTGTGAGAAAAGTGTAGTTCCATTGAGTAAGAACAATATAGAACACATGGAATGTTTCTTTTATTAATGAATATAAATAGATAGAAAAGCATGTAGTACAAAATCAGTTCATGGATAACTTTGAATGGAAAGGTTGTGTCATGTTTGGAGAAACATATTTGCAAAAGTATATGAAATAAGATTGGGATTGGAAAATATGTGAAGCTAAAAGCGCGACATTCAGGAATGCGATGATGATAGAAAATCTGCAGAAGATTTCAGATTGTTTGTTAAACAGAAAAAAAGCCAAAACTATTTTGAACTTTTGAAGAGAAGAAAGAAAGAGCGTAATTGTGAATGTAAAGGATGAGTAAGGAAAAAATAGACGCTTAGGAAGTAGATGAGAGTGAAAGAATATAAAGAACGGGAGCAGGAGGAATGAAAGAAAGAGAGAAAGAGAGAGTTAGAAAGAGTGAGATGTAAAGCAACCATGTTGCACGCCAGCCATTTGCTAAATGAATGTTTGATTGATGATATCTCACGTGAAAGTATACGTGGAAATTAGAATAGAGATTAAAAAATGATGTTTTAGGAGCACTCCGTCAAGAACGTGGTCACTCAGCTCAACGAGAAATGACTCAAAGCTGTCATCCAGATATGGCTGAATGGAAAACACAAGAAAGGTCAGTAAAACTTTTATTTTTGGACGCTCATTTCGCGTGTTTCGACAAATTCTATTTGTTTCATACGCATCTATTCTTAATAGTTGTGTATTAGAGCTTGTATGCTTTCGTTATTCAATCGGTGACATGCCGATTGAAATATTCGAAGATGCGAATAAGCTTTAAATGGAACATTTTGGAGAGTTGTACTCTCGAAAAATCTCATTTGATCACTTTGAAGCTTCATCTATTTCGCTTAGACACGCTAGACAAGTTTACGGTGAAAGCTTCTTCTTCTCCTTCACATGGCTAAAACTCATTTGAAGCGATAGACTATCATGAAATAAAATGAAATATATTTATATTGAAATAATAAATATTGAAAGAAAGTGACAGAAAAAGAAGAAGAGAGATAGAAACACAAACTAAATGAAAGTTGGATGAGCAAAAGCTAGAAAAACGAGTAGAAACTCTAAGAAGCATTGATGAAAAGTAATAAATTCGATTCATTTTCTTAAGAAAAACAATTCAAAATGTGAAATCTTAATATATGTAAATTTTATGTTAAAAAAATGATATATGTTTGTTCATAAAGAATATACTTAGAAAGATAAAGCAGTAAGGAAGAAAGACCTAAAGATCATTAGAGAGAAAGAGAATGAGAGATGGCATACACTATTGGGAAATGTTTTAACCGTTCGAATCAATTCCAAATTCGGAAATATGGAAGAATTCCTTTTTTTGTTCGCCTCTCTAGAAAAGTTTCAAATTTCAGACGCGAACGTGCTACAACTCCTCACTCGTATCGAGCTAGTAGCGTTGGACCAACAATGAGACGACTCGAGCAAGTTGTCTCGCGTTTGGAGGATACAACGGATGATGAAGCGCAGTTCGTTTTTAGGTTATTTATACTAGTGAGCAATATGAGCATATCTTGAATTTAAGACCGAAGCAACAAAATCAGCAAAATGGGGATGGTTATCGAATTGGAAGAAGTGTCTTCTCTCCTGTCGAAGAGGTGGAGCAGATGAGAGATCAGATCAACAGGTTATTCTTATTTCTTTTATGCTCCAACAATAATGTTTTCACATACATAGTAGAGGATAAAAAAAAAGATTATTTTCAACTTTTTATAGAAGAACGAATGTTTACGATTCTCGTCCTGTCACACCCGCTTGCAGCATGAAAAGCTATGGAGGCGAGGCAAGCTCAGGCTATGATAGTAACTCAAATGGATATCAGTATTATCGATCAAATACTGTTGTGAACGAAAAACCTTCACATTCATATCAGGCGTACAGCTCTCCATACAATCAGAGGTATGTCAATACTCGTAGAAACTGACGTAATGTCCGAAAAAAGAAAAAAAAACTTTTATGAAAATTATTAAATAAGCCGAAACGTTTAAAATCTCATACGCGTAAGTGATTAATTTCTATAATAAATGACATAAGGGCCATGTGGTGACAGAAAGAAAATGAAAATGAGAGACTGAGAGAAAACTACTCAGAAGGTTTTATGCATAAATTTTGAGGGAATGTTAGATCTGATCGAATCATATCTGACTTTTCTATGAGTTTCTACGCATTCACTCTCTTCATATCTTTCACTATCTCGCCCACTCTCTCTCTTCTCTTTTATATCCAAATCGCTCTAATAATACATGAATGATAAAAAAATATTTATGAAACTATTGTCACCAAAGCCAGATGATATTTCTGAAAATAAAGGAGCTGCTGAATAAGTTTGGAAACTGTAAACCTCTTTTGAATTTGAAAGGTTTTTGCTACTGAGAAAGGTAATCTCTGGGGTATTATGTACGGAAAGAAAACATTTGGCTGTTTATTTTTTTTCTTCTTTTTCATTACATGATAATCTATTTTGAACGAAATTGAGATAGGAGACAAACATAATTCAACAGAGAGGAAGAGAGAGAGAGTAAGAGAGAATGAGAGAGCATCCGCAGAGGAGGATGAGGGTGTACATATCAGTTGAGAAAAAAAAGTTTATGAAAATTAATTTTTGTACTGTAAATTAGAAATTTCATGAAAAAGAAAAGAATATTCATACGATGAAGCCATGGCAACGTCTATTCATCAGAGTTGGGAATTCATTATGCGGTAAACGGACCCCCCCCCCCTTCTCCCTCTCTCGTTGAAGCAAATTTCTCCCAATATATCTCATAATATTCTTAACTATTTTCCTGTCTGAAAAAGACTTGATAATAACAATTGAAAATACAATTTTCTTCATTAGAATCTGGGAGTTTGCTATGCAAAGTACATGCAATTCTTTACAGCCAGAGATAAGATGGGAAAGAAAGGAGGGAAAGAATGACCGTGGAAATACAAAAGTAGAAGAAACAGTTAACCTCTTTGTTGTTGCCATAGCAGTCAATTGAACATTGATAGCTTCAAGCAATTGCAACATCTAACAGCACTTTCAAAGTTGTGCAATTTTGGATTGAACTAGATATAGCATGTATTCTAGCGTTATTAATCCAAATATCACATTCAAGTTGCTTTAATATTTTATGTTCAGGACTCCAATTTTCTATTTTGTTTTGATTTGTTCTTAAAAATGTTGTTTTCAGCGAAAGTGAAGTTCGTCAAAGACATCGATCAGTTGGCCCTCACAGTCAAGACTCAGCCGGCCGAACAACACCTTTCCAACAAAGCTCTGCTTACAGGTAGAAAGAAAAACAATAGAGACGAAAGAAATAGTTATTATAGTTCAATGCCATTTACATCACACACATCAAGAAAAAGCAAAACACCAACAGCATTTGATCGAGGATCAAATTTTGCTTACGACAGAGATTCAGTAACACAAGGTAAACATGTGAAGAAGGTATCAATAACAGTGTCGTGTTAAAGGAACTGTGTGCAGCACTGTTCGACAATGGCCTCCAGTCAGTAATGCTACTGGAGCTCCAGTCGAGAAAGATACTTGGTTCACAAGTTTTGCTGATGAGAACGATGATGGCTTAATCACAACAATGGCTAGAAGTAAGAATAAATCCATTATTCTTCAACACACACACAAAAGAATATAATTTGTGCTCATCAAAAGACAATGTGTAATATGAGAAAAGAAAAAAAAAGAAAAAGAAAACTGACCGTGATGTTCATGATGTCGATGGGAATATCCTAAAAAACGGTTTTTATTTCTAAAATTTGGAGCAGAAAAGGAGGAAGAGAGAGAAATATTTGGAAGTATTCAAGTGGATGTAAAGCTATAATTCAATCAATTTGCCATTTAAAATGAAGAGAAGTAAGGCAAATTTCTTTTCAAACATATAAATTAAAGTTCAATTATATATAATTTTAATAAGAATCAGATCAATACATTGCATATAACTTGTATATCTGCACTCTACAGCATAATACTTGTGTTTATAGGAGTTGTCGAAAGAAAAGTGGAAGATAATTGGAAATGGAGAGATGATTCGGGAAAGTTAGTTGATGAACAGAATCAAAGAACATGGAAGGTATATTATATTGATCATATAGTTATATATATAATTAATATATTTATCAATATTAGGGTGAGCTTGACACTGTTCTGCGTGATGGACCGAATCAGGGACGACATTGGAGTCGAACAGTCGAAATGCTACCCACAGGTAACAAATCTTGTTATTTTTATATTTGAAGCTCTGCATTTCTCTAGGTGATACCAAGTTTCAAGATGTTAGCAGACAATATGATCGCAATTTTGTTGTTGAGGTGAGTAGGCTATTGCCTTTCTCTGTTCATTTCTTTTTCATCCCCTTCCTTTCATTTCAGAGCATTATCCGTAATTATTGAGAAGAAACAGCTCGTTTTGTGTTGATAAATAGATTATTTTAAATGTCAAAGAGAGCTTTTCATGTTTATACAGCATAATATATGAGTAAATTATATTTTCTTTTACGAAAAAAACATTGTTTGTTAGCTGACCAAAAAAAAGTTGCTTCAACCTTGCTTATGATCCATTTTCATACGAAAATGAATTGGATGAGTAAGCGTCAGAGTAAACGTTCAATCAATGTGACTAGCAATTTCCCATCAAATAATATATGAATATAAACCTTTTTTTTATATTCTTTACATTCTATATAAGTATATGTTTGTTATCCGCAAATTTGAATTTCACGTGAAAAACTACGTGGATGGTGAGTCATTTTTGATTGAATCAAGGGCGTGAAGCGGTTGCTCCTGATCACGCATTCTATCTATAACCAGCGCAGACAACATGTTAACCATAATAAAAATAAAATATTTCAATATAATTAGTGTTATCAATGCTTGTTAACAGTGTCGTGGTCAATGGAAGCTCCATGTGTAACCATATAGATTTGTGCCTGGCAATTTTCTCATTTCTATAATGAAAAGTGAGAAAAAGAAAATTTTTTCATTTCTCATGTCACCATGCTTCCCTCTCTAATTGTCATTCTATTTACATTGTATAGCCTCAATCCTTCTCATCGTCTATTTACTTTGCTTTCTCTTTCTTCATCCACCTTTTTATCTCTGCTTCTTTCTGTATAATACATTTTGAATTCTTATTATTATCTCTAACGTCTTCTAATCTGCTTCATTTCATCGATTATTCGTATGAGTTAACAAAACCCACAATGGGAGTCATGGAAACTAAACTCTTTTAGTACATGACTGATAGCTTCGATTAAATTTTAAATACTTTTTTTACTATCGTTATCCAGTCCTCATCAACATATCCACGAATTTTCAGAATTCATCTTGACTGAAGAGTCGTTTGATTTCTTGTTTTGTAAATAAAAGCATGTCTGTTTTCCAACCACTCACCTTATCCCAAATAAGACGTGATCCAGGTAAGCGGAGCAATCGATCTGCTTAATTTTTCCTTTTTCGCAACAAATTTCTCTCGTAAGCTATATTCACATTTAAGAAAGCCATCGCCAAATACGAGTTTATGCCGATGGCGCTTATGATTTGTTCCATTATGGTCATATGGAACAATTGAAACAAGCTAAAACGGCGTTTAAGAACATTTATTTGATTGTAGGAGGTTTGAAAGCAATTTGAAACTCAATAATAAGAAAATTCATTGATAGTTGTTACTGATGCTGATTGTCTTCAATTTAAGTCGGGCCCAACAGTTATGACTCATGAAGAACGTGTTAAAAGTGTGGAATGCTGTACATTTGTAGATGAAGTTATAGCCTATCCGCCGTTCTATCCAACAATTGCATTTGCTAATAAGCATGAGGTATGATCAAGTGGAACACCACAAGCCTCATATGAATCTGTTTCAGATTGATCTTGTTGCACATGATTCTATTCCTTATGAAATTAATAATACAGTCTCAACAATCGATGACTGCTATGAGCCATTTAAGGTGAAGAAAAATAAATCAAAAAGAATTCCCATCGTATATATGTTTATTTAAGAGAGCTGATCGTTTTCTGGAAACCATCAGAACGCCAGTTATCTCAACAACGGAATTAGTTGAAAGAATTATTTCTAGAGCCGATGAATATAGACTTCGAAATATTAAAAGAGGAGTATTATCCATGAAAGATGTTGAAGCTATAATTGGATAAGAATCTGTAGAAACCTTAAAGCCTTGCTACGTTTCATCTGGCTATTATCGTTTCCACTCCTGTTTTTGTATGTATTTGGTTCTAATGAAGTTTATTCATTAAATGAAATAATTCGCTTAATCATCAGATTACAATTGTTCGAAACAACAACAGCACTACAAATGAATTCACTTTATTTCGTCTTTCATGTTCAGCGTAGTAACATACGACCTCGTAGCGTTCTAAGCATATATGAACATCGGTCAGAAGTTTGTATTGTCTTCTCTCATAAGTGTTTTGAAAACGTCTGACTTTCAATTTCCATTTTGCTTGTTTGTCGGTTGATCCGACCTATTTAGATGAAACAATACGATCAAGGAAGAAGAATTCACACGAACTTAAAAAGACAGGTAAAACTATCTCGGCAAGAGAGAGAGGATAGTTCAACCGAAATCAGCCGGTAGAATCTTTCGGGTGAAATCATTCCTTCTTTATTCTTAATGAGATATTCGTGGAATCTCTTGCCTTCGAACTTTGTTCCAAATAAATCCTCTTTCCTCATTCTTGTTTGCATTTTAATAGTTTTTATAACAAACTTGTTCATTATTATTTAATTCCAAATCATTTTGTTCCATTTATTCAGAAACTATATGCTACTTCAACTGATCGTTGCTCTGTAATGAATATTTTTCAAATTTCCGTTTTCAAACCGATTTTTTCATGTTAGTAATGCTTTATATATAGAAATGCCACCACCTACTCTTCAAATATTACTACGGCAGCTATCATTGTCTCGTTATCGTCCAGTATTCATTTTAGGATTTATTTTAACTACAATTTTCTTTATAATCTCTATAGGAAGGTTTTGTCTAGCCCTTTCAACTCATTCATTCATGTTTCCTTATTGTAGTGATTCAACACAGATTGCTGCAAGTGCAGAGGAAGAATCTAGTAGGTTAAGATCGGCGTTGAGTTTGTCTGAGCGAACAGGAGGTATGCCTATTTAGTTATCGCACAGTCATTTAACTGATCACAGATTTTCCACCATTGTTGCCAGAAGAGGATCCAGCTAATGATCAAAAGACTTTCGGTACGTTTTGCACCCTACATGGCTTCTTGAACAGTTTTTTTTCAGATGATTCTGGAGATGAAGATGATAAATTTTTAGCTGACACTTTGAACGATGGAAAAGGTTTTCATTTGTCCCAGCTCGTTTACACGCATCCCTTTTTCAGATAACTTTGACTTTGCGAAAGCTTTACGAGACATTAATCTAGAAAACTCCGACGATGATCAAGCGGTAGCAAATGAAATCGAAAAAAGAATTGTAAGCGCCAACTCGTCTTCTAACTCCACCCAACTTCTGTTGTCTGAGCCAGTCGTTCTGGACGAAAACGGCAGCGAACAGGAAGTTGTCAATATCAAAGCGGATGAAGAATCTGATGGTCTATCAGCCAAAGTTGTGAATGTTGACGAAGGAAGAGAGATCGAAGATGTAGACGGGACGACAATTCAATCAGATGAAACGACAACGATCTCCAGATTAAATCTACTTCCTATAAAGGAGTTAGAAATTATAAGTTCACAAGAACTAGAGAAGCGAGAGCGTAAAGTTAAAAGACGTCAGGATCGTTTGGAGCATCTCCGACGCTTAAACCAATCTCTTGTTATTCTTTAAACTTGAAGTTCATGTATGTACATTGTATCCATAACGAAAGAATCATTTATATTCAAAGCCTTAAGAATGAAAGTTTTTTTTTGTTCTTTTCTTTATGAGGCAGCTACTAGGAGACGGCTGCTGTGAATATCAAGAAACTACTTAAGATCCTTATGTTACTTTCATAATGTTTATTTCGTAAATTAAAAGAGCAGCTGGTGCTGATTGACTCAAAGAAATGAGAAGTAATTTACAGACAAATGCGAAAGAGAGACACAGAGTTGAGGTGAAAGAGGTTTACACAACAACAGCAAAAAATATAAATTGTATGATCTAGCACGCTGAGAAGAATATTTTCGATCAAAACATAGTTCATCTTACTTCCTGATGCTTCCTGGCTGAGGTAGGCTTTCGAGCTTTTTCCGTGAAAAGTCTTTTATTTTACAATTTCTTTCGCTCAAAATAATTTTTTTTCTGCTCTTTCTTTCTCACTCTCACCCAGTGAGAGTGATTTGAGATGTCGTAGTTTTCGACTGCACAACCGCTTCATGAACTCCGTCCATCGAAAATGAAGCTTCAAACGAATTTTTTGCATAAAAAATGCAATCAGTAAAACGTTATCTATTTTGTGAATGTTTGTGATCATCAAAATAAGAATTCAAAATGTGCTCTTAGGAATCATGAAGCATGATTCAAACATTTTCTTATCATTCTTAAACACTTGTTAGAGTTATTATTTATATTTCATTGAATAATCTCTCACAATTCAACATAAACGAAATTGTTTTGACATTGCCTTCTCTCCTAATTTGCTCTTTCTATCTATTGCTTCATACATCAAGCTCTTCGAACTCTCATTTCTTTCACAAACATTCCAAAACAAGCATTTTCAATCTATTGCTTCAGCCTGTCCTCACTTTTTTTTTCTCTCATTCAACATCCAACGACTGGCTGCATCTCCCATTATTTCAAGTTTCAGCTTTCTTTAAATAGTATTTCACTTCCAGTACTCAGTTTTCTGTTCGTTTGAGTTACGTTTTCCCTTTGGATGAATTTCCATTTTGATACGCTCTTTCAGCTTTCTGTTCACTTTCCCATATGAAAACATATCATTTACTTTTACAGAACCGTCATACGAAGTTCCCCCTTTCATTTTTCGAATTTCGAATTAAAATTTCAACCAAAAACCTAATAAAAAAAAGAAAGTTTTGACGAGTCTCTTATGCAAATTTCATGTTTTCATTTTTGAGCATGAGATCGAATGTAGAAAGAGTTGTTGAGTTGTGTGGCAGGCATCATCTAGAGAAGCAAGATGTGAGTATGAAAATAGGAAAAAGAAAAAAAAAAACTTTTTCCATGAATTTGATAAGAACATCTAAATTGAATTAGTTCGCGTGATTATTCAGCAGAGAAATAACTATAGCGATTATATAGATAAGAATGATATAAATAGAATTAGAGGTTAGCAAAGGATCATCGACAACATAAAGGAGTTACAAGGTTATCAATTCTTATCTTAAATCATCAGCTTATATGAAATTGCTTCTTTACGAGTTACTAGTTAAATAAGACCCCGTTCATATGAACTACCTTCAGCTTTATATTTGTTTCTATAAATATAAATTGAAATGAACACATTACATTCGTCATTCAGCAGATGACGATGTCTGTCTATTCAGATGCAGATTTGCTCACTCGTTATGGATTTTTACATAAAAATTAATAGTTCTTCTTTACTAGAAATGAAATATGAGTGAAATATAACTATAAGCTTTAAGTTGAAAAAAAAGTTGAAATTGAATGTTTACACATACACACGCACTCTCTCTCTCCCACTCTCTTCATTAGCATATGGAGATTTCATATATAACACGTGATGACACGTGAAATACGTTTGTCGTGAATATTTCAAATTACATTCATTTTCATTATAAACACATAACAGGGAGCGGTTGCATTTTTCGTTCTCACTCACTCACTCCCTCTAACACTCTTTATCGACCTTTCTAATCAGATTATCATTAGACTCTAACGAGAATATCAGAGAATTTTATATTTTCTTCTATGATTATAGTAAATTATAAATTTTCAAAAAGGAGTTGTTATAATTATGATGAATAATGTCAATCATCATGTGTTTTTTCATAGAACGTCCTTCATTGTTAATTTGTTCATTAGTAATGAGCTAAATGAAAGCTATATTTTTCAGCCGTTTTAAGCTGACAGAAAGAAGAATATGTTAAAGCTCAAAGATGGCTTCGTTTACCTTCCTTCTGTTTCTCATTTTCAACTCTCTTATCCCACCCACTTTCTAGCTCTCTTCATCTCTAGCTTCTCTTTATCTCTTTCAAACGTTTGAAACTGTTTTCATCTTCAAGCTTTATGCTTCCTTCCCTCTCTCTCTCTCTCTAGTATATATTTCATTCTCTTTCTCTTTCTGTCTCTCTATAGTTCCATGTTTAACTGAGCAATTTGTCATTTCTCCTTTTCTTTTTACTGCTGCTTTTACTTACATTCAAACAGCCATATCAAGTGCACAAAATCCGGTCGTTATCCTTTTTTCCCATAGTTTTTATAAAGGAAAAAAGGCTGAAGCAGGATTTGCGCTTCATTGCTTTTACTTTCATCAGGACCTCCTTCTCGTGGCTCTGCTAATAAATTTTATAAAAAATAATTAAATTAGCCTTGTCTATAGCAATTTTCAAACAAAATTCATCTCTCAGCTCTGCATTCTCTTTCTATTTCCATCCATCTCTTTCCCTCTCTAGTTCTCTCTCTAGTCCCCTCTGCTCTCTGTTTTGCCTTCTAACATTCTTTTTACATCATTCATAATATAAACATATTTTTTTTATAACTAACTAACTAACTAACTAACTATATATGTGAGTGTGTGTATACATAGTCAGCAAAGAGAGAGAGAGAGATATGAACAGATCTTGTAAAGCTTGCTTGTCTACAAACTTGTAAAGATAGGAGAAAAGTAAAAAGAAAACATATTTCAACTAATTTCTCAAGCTCAACCCAATTATGGTAAAGAGAAAAAAAAATAAAATTTAGCATTAATGATATTTTTCCTTTCGGAGTCTTCTGTCTTCAACTAAGTCGCTTTTCAACCTCATTTTCCTCAGTTTCTCATGTATTTTTTTTTCGTTTTTTTCTTGTCAAATCGATCTGTGCAAAATAAGAAAATTGAATTTATCTATTGAACATACATCTTCTGTCCAACTTTTCATTCATTTCATCGTTTTCTCAATAAATTATTCTATTTTAACCGTTTTCTTCTTCTTTTGAAACTTCCTTTCTACACTCCTCCAAAATAACTTTTTTTTCTTCTTCAGTATACCCACACAACCCTACTTCGTTTTTTTATTGCTTACGCAAAAACCTCTTCTTCGTTGTTAAGCTTCTTCTGACTTTTTTTTTTATTCCATAAAAGGCAAACCTCGTCATTTTTATTTGTTTATAGTCTGATTCTCTCTTTTCATCATTGTATATGATTTAAGAGAGTACTCGAATCTATTTGAAGAGAATCACAGACTTCTTCCGGTACTTTCTAGGATTATCACTGTTGGCCAAGTTTATAGACTGAATTATCACTAGAGAACGACCACTTTCCCATGACATTTCTTTATTTTCTTTTGCTCGCCCTCCTTCAATCGTTCCTCCATACTTTCTCTCTCTATCTCTCACCCTCTCGACCACCATTTTTCACCTTTTGTTTTGGCCTTCATTAATATTTTTTAAATTTTTAGTGCTAGTTTTGTCAGAAATACTCCACTACTTCATCTGCTTTCCTTTCGCCTTTGAAAATGAAGATTCCGCCGAAATCCATCGGATGTTCGGCAAAGCATTTTTGTCTTCAGTTGTCATTTGTGAAATGAGTTGTCGTCTTCACTCGTCGTGGACAATCTTCAAAAGATTTCAAACTCCTTCCTCCATACGGAGTCGTCTTTTTGTTCTTCCGGAATATAATTGTATTTTCAGTTCACAGTTTGTCTGTCCTTGCTTGGATGGACGTGACTTTTCAGCTTTGTTTCGCCAACCTCCTTGCCCCCTCCTCCTCTTCTCACTCCTTTTCTCTTTCTCCTGTTTCCCTTCATTTTTGGTCCTGTTGCTCATTTTCAAAAGATTTTCATATAATTCTCTTGAAATCCATCTTTGTTTTTTTTTGCCCAATATGCTCAACACAAATTACATTTGTAGCCTACCGACGGATGACATAGTGTAGAAGCCATTTGCTTCAATATTCTTCGCATTCTTCCTTATCAGTCTATGAACTTTGCTTCGTTATTTCCACATCATCATCTGATTCTTTTTATCATATTCCAGTCAGATTGTCTGCTTTTCGTTTTGTTTAACACCTCCTCTCTTCTCTAGAAGGTTTCTTTTTACCATTTGTCGTTTGATATCTCTCTCTCACCCTGTTTCCATCCTCTCCCTTCTTCCTTTTTATCCTTCTTTCTCATTTTCTCTCTAGCTCATCTCCAATTCTTCTAATTCTGAGAAGTTGTAATGATCGGAAAAATTTCGTACTTGATCATGAAACGTTTACTTGTATCATCTGAGTAAATTCTATTCTTCTTCTCCAGATATCTCCGTATTTCACTTCATCATCGTCGACATCGTCGTTCTCTTCCTCTTTCGTCATCATCTTCATCTTCTTTTCATTTTCGTTTTCTATCAGCTACATCTTCTTCTTCATTTTCAATGCAGCGAATTGTCGGTAAGGAGGCAGAAGCAGAAGCACATGGAATGACCCCCTGTGGCTATGTATATATGTGCATGTGTCTTTTTCTCTCTCTCTCTCTTTCTCTTCCTCTTCTTCTCTCTCTCCTCTTCTTTATATCTCTGCTTTACTGGCTTTTTCAACAAAACAGAGAAATAGAGGCTAGCTAGAAACCAGGAGAGGAAAAGATCTGAATGATAGAAAAAGAAGCAGAATTTATATGAGAGAGACAGAGTGAGAGCACAAGAAGGATAGCAGTCTCAGCTTCGTAACTGCTTTCTACTAGCAGAGACTGCTCTCTCTCCCTTTATCTCTTTCCCTCTCTCTCTAACATTCATTTTATATTTTTTTTCTCTGTTCTCTTCTCCCTCTCTCTCACTTTCTCTCTCAAACTAACACAAGAGTCCGTACACATATAACACAGGCACATACACACAGATATTCACGCACATCATCACATTCATCCCTTCTTGCAATATTCATTTATTTATCTATTTAAGGCATTTTAAATAAACAAAAGTTTATTTTCTGCAAGATTTTACTTATTTTTCATTTCCTACTCAATCAACACATTAAACGCTATCACTCTAATTTTCTTACTCACATACTTCAGAAATTCTTATCATTGAAGGCGTTTTCAACATTTCCTTTATCCTTCTTTTCTTATTTTTTTTTGTCTGAATCTTATTGTTTCAATCACGATTAATGACATTTTTGTCTTAATTTTTGCGTTCACTCAATGTTTCACGCACTTCCTCTCCATTTCCATCTATCTTGTGGGGCTTGCACAGCTTCATCTACTCTTGCTGTATGCTAATTGCCAGTTGTCACTTTTCCTTCCAATATTTCTATTGAAACTTTATATTTCTTTTCATTTTAATGTCATTCAATTTGACTTCTTGAATTCTTTCAAGTATTTCCGCGCCAAAACGATGCACGTCAAACATTCACGTGAAATTTGAATTTCATTTTTATTCTTGCAATTTGCACCGAACGGTTGGTTTTTTCGTCTTCTCCCCTCTTTATTTCTCTTATATCTCTGCTTTACTTCAACTTCGTTCTTCCTTGCAATTTTTTACTCTTCCTTCCCTCGTAATAACTTCGTCCTGGTCTCTCAACTTTCAAATCTAGTAGTTTGTTCTCTGGCTGCTCTTTAACATTTGGACAGAAGACGTAAAACGAATTGTTTCGAAGGTCCTCAACTGAGGTTTACATTATTTCCTCCGCAATTTTTGTCTGTTCTCGTCATTTTATTGTCACAGCCCTTTCATTAACAAAAGTTGATCAAGCATACATTTCAGTTTAACTCACACGATCATCTATTAGTAGTTGATCTACCTCATCTGAAGCCATGCCAACTGGTGGTGGAAGATTCCGTGTAAGCTCAGTAACAGCTGGAGCATCATCAGATGAGCCTCAGCAGCAGGTTATAGCTTCAACGACAACAATCTCAGGAGATCATGTCACCTTGACAATACCAGTAAATGGAACAAAAGGTACGATTATTTTCAAGATTTTCCATTTCATGGAATTCCTCGTAGAAAGAAAAATAAGAAAAAAAAAGTCGTAAAAATATAAATGTTAGTATGAACGAATAAATTGAGAACAGATATGAGAAAAAAAAAGACAAATTTTATAACTTTTGTGAGCTATTTGTGTAAATAGCTGTTGTGTTTCAACGATTCTCATGGAGCTGTGATGTCTGTCATCTTCATAACTCATAATTTTAACTCATTTCTGACGTCTATAATTAAATGAATCAAAAGGAATATTTTTCATTTCAATCCTCTTATAAATATCAATTTGCTTGTATTTCGGATGTCTTCAGTCAGTACCAAATGATAAGAGAGAAGCAACTTTTTATGTCATTCGGCCGTTTAATTAAACATTTACTAAAAAGATAATCAAAACCTATTTATATCACTTTTATCACATAAAAATTAAGCTGATAACTTTGAATTTTCTCAAAAGTTGAAAGTTCAACAAGAAGAAAATTGTCTTTGATGGGTAGATGAAGAAGACTCTTTTTCTTCCTTCTGTTTGTCTCTATCTCTCTCATTCTCTCAATTTCTTGTTTTCTCTTCCTCTCTCTCACCCTCTCTCTATTTCTATCCTCGATCGTCTGTGTTTTTTTTTCTGTTGTTTTCTTTGGTAGATGAATAAAAAATAAGGGAAAAATGCTTCAGCCGTATCGACTTTACCGTCCATTCTCCGTCCTCATAGCAATTGGGGGTCGTTTCGGATATGAGAAAGATCCTTATACCTGACAAATTGCCTGAGCTTGTTTTCACTCTGATGGCAGTTTTCTTCTCATTTCTCTCTTTATATCTTGTAGTCTTTTCAAGTTCTGTGCATTTCAGCATTCAAGAGTTTCAGAAGTTTCGAGAGAAACAATTAGATCTTTGCTTCATTCCTTTACACGCTCATTTGAAAATTCAAACGAAAAATAAAATGAGAGAAAGTAGGAAATGACATCATTTGTAATCAGTTTTTTCAACTTTTCCCTTAATTTCAAAAACGATAAATCTTCATTTTTTGGCTTTCTCTCTCTCCTATCAGATGAAACATAGCAACGTCTCTGATAATCAAGAAGAACATTCATCTGATGCAGTATAGCTTATCCTCTCACAATAAGCTATCATTTTCCAACTTTTCTCTACATTTTGGCAGTTGAGTTACAAGTGGTTCGAACATTACACTTTACATCGCATCCTGAACCCACCAAACACAAAAATCTCTGAGATGGTGTTTGAAAAAGAATTAAGTCGAAACCCAAGTGCTAGAAAAGAGATGTGGATGGATCGGTTTGCGTGTCAATTCTACTACTGTTAGCTCTTTATCCTCATCGTCTTCTTCTTTTTCTTCTTCTCCTATTCTCTTCATTCAATTCTCATGCTTTCGGCTTTTTTTCTTCTCCTCAACAACCTAAAAGCATTTTTCAATAGTTGTCATGAAATTGTGTTGAAGTAAAATGGGGGGAGGAAAAGAACAACAACAAGGAGAAGAAGAAATAGAAGAAGAAGATAGGTAATAGAGAGTAAAATCGAAAAAAAATTCGATGAAAACTTAGCCGACAGTAGTATGTAAGCTATATTTTTCCCATCACCAACAATGTTTCGTTATTATAGTAAGAGGAGGGGACGAGAGAGAAGGAAGGAACAACTGAATGATGTCAAATGCTAAGATTTCCATTTCAAATACAACATGTGTGAAATTGGATAAAAAAACAAATGAAGAGAAAACTTACAACGACAGAAACAGCAAAAAGCTGAAACGATTTGCTCTCGCTTCCTAATTTAAGCTTCAAACAGCGAAAAATTAAAATCCATTCCATTTCCCTCTTAATCTTTGCGTTCTCAAAGCTTTAAAAAAGATTTTCGAAAGAAGGAAATAAGTTGCTTCAATCTGTTTTTGGCAACCTGCTGTTCACTCTCAACAGAATCTCAAATTCATCATTTCATTATTTTTTCTGAGGCTGATTCAAAACTTTCAAGCGAATATTCTAATTTCTTTCACGTCACTGCCCACGTGCATAGAAGAACATGATTATTCATATCATTCAGATAGCAACAAACGGTTGTTTTCTTAGAAATAGAGGAGAAAAAAATAATTTTTTTCATATTATATCGAGTTGAAAGAAATCATAAAAACCATTTCATTCTCTGTCAACAATCACGTAATTGTGGAACAGTTAGAGATATGTATATGTAAAAGCTTTTGAATGTTCTACTCATTTCATATCACGGCCTAAGATGAGAGATTCTAAGCCGATCAAATAAGTCTCTCTCTCTCTCTCTTATTCTCTTTTTCCCTCTTTTCATGTTACTAAGAAAGGAAATGAAATAGGGTAAGAAAGGGAGGTTACGAGAGATAGAGAGAGAGATGCAACGTGAAACTCTCCTAATATAATTCTGACGAATGAATGTTTCATCTTATTAAAGATTCATTTGTCCAATTAAGGTTATATGGATTTATCGAAACATTTACATCTATGAATAGTAGTCTTTATATGATTTTCTCTCGTTTAACTATCTTTAACTATATGCATATTGTTAACACGCACAAAAAAAGGCAATTTCTCAATAAACAATCAATTGCTTATTTGCTTTAGTATCCATTACGCTATTTCATCAATTTCCTTTTCTTTCAAGTATCTTGTATAGACCTGAAAGATCACAAATTTTTATTTTATTTTTTTCTTCTGTGTCTCTCCTGTAATATATTCCAATTTTGGCATTCGTACATGTCAACAGATGATTTCGGATACGAAGAGGTGTGAAGAGAGAGGGATGAAGGGAGGTAGTAGTGAGCGAGGTGGATGAAGCTTCGTTTTTCTCACTTCATGTGGAGATTCAAGTTGAAAAGCCTTTTTTAACCAACAAAAAGTTGAAAAACATGAAAGAGAGTGTGAGAGAGAGGGTCGCCCTGCTAGTTAATGGTAGAAACTAAACATTTTTTTGTTTTTTTTTGTTGTTTAAATTCGTTTCCATCCTTCATTAGTCGTTTTTTACTTTCAAATAATAAATATTTCAAATACAAAATTCATAATATGAATAGCTAATATTCGTTCTTTTTTTAGAAGAAAATAAGAGTTTCGATCCCCCCCCTCTCTCTCTCTTGATTATAGTTGTTCTTGGTGTCGCAGAAGATTTTTCTACTTCTCATCTTCATCATTTTTGAAACAATGTCCTAATAATTATATGAACATTCATACGAATAGTTAAGAGATTACTATCTAATAGTCAGTTTGTTGAATGATTGATTCGGAAAAAGGGATCAACTTAGGGTATTAACATGCTTCAGAAGACATTATTGGCCATTGTCCTCTAGGAGGATTATCTAACGTCTTGAACACATCGCCCTTCCTTTATTTTTAAAAACTTTTTTTTTCTTCTTCTTCTCTTTTTCTCTCTATTCTTTTCTTTCTATAATCAATATAACATTTTTTTACCTCTTCCTTCTCCTTAAAAGGAAATTAGTAAGAAGAATGAGAGAGAGAAAGAGAGAGAGTGGTTGTAACGAAAGAGAAACAGAGATAGAGAGACGAAGAGAGAAAGAGAGAGTCATGAAGAATCCGAACAAGACGAATAGTAATTCAGACCCCCTAAGTTCATATATTATGTACATATATTGAATTGCTTCTTCGAATGTCATGAAATTTTTCATTTCCATCTTCTTCTTTTTCTTCAACTTTTTCCATATTTCGTTTTGTTTTGTTTGTTACTGTTATTGCCTCCTCATTATGATATCTGATCATTAAAATGAATCGGCTTGAGCTGTGTGACCAGTAGAGGTTGAAGAAAAAAAAATGAAAAAAAGATTTATGATTATCTTAAAATAGAATGAGAGGTCTTGAGAAGATTGCCCAGAACTGATTGCCATTTAAGTAGAAGACGTATGATTGAAGTTTCTCGACGATTTCGAGTTGAAGCGAGGCCCAAACGGAGATGAAGACGATGACAGAGTTTAGCTGATTCTTCATCTTTGAATTGTTTGCTTTGTTATCTGTTTTTAATTCCAGTATGGAACTCTGTGTTTTACCTGAATACACAGTCCTCATGTCAAACGACTGTTTACTTCTTCAAATATTTACTTTTTACTCCATCCTGAGCTTTTCTCTATCTTCTCCTTTTCCAAGAAATGTGGCATGAGATAGATTTGTGTTTTTTTTCATTTGTGAATTAAAGGGAAACAAAAATCTTTCAAGAACCAATTGTTATTTGTAAATGTTTTCTTTCACACTCAGCCAGGAATAGAGAAAGGCAGATAAAGAGGGAGGCAAGAATAGATAGAGAGAGAAAGAGAGAGAGAGAGAGAGATTGAAAGAAAGAAAAAGAGCAAGATGCGAGAAAAAAGGGGAAAGTTTAATCTCTCATCTGTTTCTTCTTCAGCTTCTCCTTCTTTTACGTTGTCGTTTCAGTCCAATTACGGATTGCTGGCCTCTTGACTGAAAACAGACGTAAAGCATGAAGAGCGAGAACTTTTTAAAGTAATTCAACGTCCTTCCCATATCACTAGAACATCGTCTTATTGACGAACATCAATTCAGAATTTGTCACAATCTCCGAAAATGTCGAAGATCAACAGCTTCAAAATTATTTTTATGAAGAAAGTTGAAGATTTTTTCATAATAACTTTCTCCTCATTTTTATCTTCAATACACTTCGATTTCTTTTACTTAAAGTGCAATGAAGTTTTCACGAGTACTAACACGTTTTGCAATTTCTCATGCTTTTCCTTCAAATTATTCATTTTTCTCAAAGGGATACAGAAAGTTTAGTTTAAATTCGGACAAAATCTGATGCTCAATGAACCGCCTCAAAAACAGCATTAGAACGAGTAGAGCATATCCTCAGGGCATGAGAAGCATTGTCGACTCAAATGCTCATATTGCTTAATTCTACGCTTAAAATAAAAAAAGAGAGAGAGAAAGAACAAAAAGCACAGTTGTATGAGAGAAAGCTTATAAACAGCTTTTTCTATGAAGTAAACTCTGGGTTTGGCAGTACGATGCCAATATCAGAAGCTGTCTTTCAACTCAAAGCAATCTGCCTACTAGTGTGTGTGTGGGGTGTGTATGTGTTCCAGTTACCTTCATCTTCGTTTACATAAAAAATATAAAAATAAAAAAATCCTGGTGAATTAGATGAAATCACAGCTTCATCATATATGGCACTACTCTATCTTCCTCTCTCTCTATTCCTACCTCTTTCTCTTTAAAGTCTTTCTTTCCCTTTCTCTAACTCTCTCTCTTTTTTCCGCTTTATCCGTCAAGTATCCATTCTTCTTCATTTCTCATACTTTCCTTTTTCCATATTTCTTTTTATCCGTTTCCTCTATCTTCACATATTCTATTTTCTCTAATTCTCTTTTCTTCTTTTTAACTTTCATATTCTGCCACTAACACAACCAAAAATTGCAACTCATCGACCATCAACAGCATCAGAAGCATACTGAGAAGAGAGCCGACCATTTGTGTCACGCTTTTTCCCCTTTTTACTTTTCTTATCTTTTTCCTCCCTAGTGTCTCTTTATATTATTTTCACTTGTTTCTCGAATTCGGAACTTCCTTCTAATACTTAACTCTGCTCATTTCTTTTCTTCTTCCTCTCAACATCATTTAATAGTGTTCGCATCGGTTTTTTTTATTCCGACATCCTCTCTTTCCACTCTTCATATCTTCTCATTATTTTTTCCGTTTTTTATATACACTATCGATATTAGCATAAACGCTTCTGACTCAATGACGTGAACGTCCACGTATGCAAAACATATCATTATAGCAGATGTTGATGCGCAGAACGGTTGTTTTTTAATATCTCGTCTCACTCACTCTGCTCACCAATCTTCAATACCTTTCAGTCCGAACTTACGTTTTAGAATTTGAACATAAATTTCCATTTTTCCTTCTCATTTTACTTCCTGATATTTTTTATTCAAATTTCGCTATCTTTTTGCTTTGTTCAAACGGTCCTAAGCCGAAATCGGAAGTCTTTGCCACGTTTTACTCTTCTTTTCTCACTTCTTCCATTCACAGCGGGCGGTAATAGCTTTGCCAGAAGACAAGCTTAAGCATTGAATCAGCAGGTTGCGAAAGACGGACAAAACGATATAAGGGATTTTCTTCTTGAATGTATTAAAGAAGTGTCTGAGCATGTTGTTCGAGAAAAATGTTGTCTCCAAACAACACACTAAGACACACACACAACATAGCTTCAGCTTACATGTAATTTCCTTTTTGTCCTTAAAACAACTTTTTTTTCAAATCTTTCTGAAGCATCAAAGACAAATTCGACATCTTCAAACTTCTTTATACGAGTTGAATTGGCCGTCTATTTCATTAGCTTCTCCATCCATTCACCAAAATTTATCTTCCAATTCTTTATAACTCTCAAAGTATATTTGTTACGAGCAAGAAGTATTGTTGAAAAATGAACAGAACTTTTATTTTTTTTCTTTTTCACATCTCGTTGATCATTCTCTCATCCTTTTCACCTCTTTTCTGCTTTCAAATATATTTTCTTTGGATGTTACGTTGGTTACCCTATATCTTCATCCATTTGCATTGTTCTAAGCAACAAGCATGAGCATATGAAACAATTTTGAATAAAAAACATTTTTTCTCACATAAGCCTGTCCAATTCTCAGTCCACAAAGCTCAACAAAATGGCGAAGCAGTTTTCAGGCCTTCGAGATTGAAGCACGCTCTTCAGTCGTTGCGTTTCCCTCTTTTTGCTCTTCTACTAGTCATTACTAATCTGGTCATAAGTTGGCTATATAATCTTCAGCTAATTTTTTTTTCTACTGAACCTTCACTCGTCTTCTCTCTTCAGTTGTCAGTTAAGCTTCTATTATGAATTTATGTAAATAAGCTTCCATCTCTTCTTCTCTCCACAAATACGTTTGAATTCAACCAACTTGTTCTTCTTCAAAACAAAGTATAAAATATTCATCCTAATTGGCTCATATGAATTTGATGTTTTACTTTGAAATCCAACTAAGCCTTATGTGCTTGCCGAAATTCCCTGAGCCAACCCCCTGAGGGCTTTGGAATTTGCGTCAGCTCAAACCTTATGCTTTTCCAATTGCATTGCCAATTCTCATGCTCATTTGTCGTTTTCTGTTCTATTATCAAATTATCGTTATATAATTAATTGATTCTAATTATCTTCAGGTATCCATTCAAGAAAAACGAAATTGTCTAGAATATCTATTGAAATTTTCTTTTTTTAAATTCATTCTTGACATCTCATTCACACACATCTTACTTCTATCATTATTATGAAATTATTCAAATATTTATAACAATGTCTACAGGACGACGTGGCTCTAAGAAAGGTGATTCTATAAATAGAATATCATGTGCTCAAAATAAATTTTCATTTTTAATGAAAAAAAATTAAGAAAAACCAAATTTCGTACAAACTAAAGATGAATTGATGCAATGCCATTGTGCTTAGCGGCCTGATCTGTTTCCCGTCAATTATGCTAATTTATGCCTCCTGGCTTATTATAACTTTGCGTAACTTCCCTTCTGTTCTTTTCTTTTCTTGGAAGCCGAAAAAAAAATAATGGAGAACCAACTTAAAAGAAATTTGTTTGGAATAGAAAGTTCCTTTGTTGTTTCAATACCTGTGAAGTTGAATGACGGCATGATAGTATCCACACGTGCAGTATGCGATTTTCGACTACGTTCCAGTTGGAATTTGCAAGAAGCACGAAGTGGTTGGTAGTATCAAGCATCTCAGCATTCATAATAACTCTATTATAATTATATAAAGCATAATTAAATGTTTTATGAGGGTAATTGAAAATTCTCTTTAAAGTACAACGGAAGAGCAAATATTAAAATGGAAATTTTGACAAAAAAAGACATTTTTTTTATTTTAATTAAATTTTTTTGTTGCAGATGATGGCGCTGAAAGAATTCCGCTGTGTGAACAACATTCTCCACTCGCCTTATATGAGGTTCGCTTCACATTACATAATAACGATAGTTTATTTTAATTTTCAAAATTCATATTATTCCATAGCTATATGCATCTATCGTTCAATACTTTATCTGATGATGAGAATATTTTCACTGAGCTCATGTCATTATTAGATTTTTGGTCATCCATCATAATTCTTAACTTCTGAAGCAGCCATAAGAGCTCAATTTCTCTTGAAAGCAGAAACATTTGCGGGAAGAAAAAAAAATCAAACTTTCCACAAAAGATGAATCTGAGCATTTCAAAGTTGAAATGCAAGTTCAAGTGCAAACTCATGGTTCTTGTTGAAACATTTTTCGAAACCAAATTTCATCTGCAAGGCAGAAAAGTTAAGTTAATAATCATTGAAGCTGAAACTTGACATATGGATGAATAGTCCAAAAATTGACATTTATATATGTTTAGTTAATCCTCATTCAGTTTTTATTGGAGTTCAAAGAAATTAAACAAAAAAAAAATTATTATTGATAAGCTCTTTTCAGCAAGATTATGACACTCAGGGACAGAAAATTGGGCAAATGTTGCGGAAATTGTCCGTTTACAATGCAACAGAGCCAACAGCAGAAGAAGCTGATGAGAAGCCTAAACAGGTTAGCATATTAGCATATCATGGTCTCACGTGAAGCTGTCTCAACAGTTCTGCTTTCATTGTTATTCAATGATTGGAGAAGAACGGTTGTGCTCAGATCAGATCATGCTTATATAGATCATAAACTAACAATGACTTCTTCAGGCGGCGAAAATGGGTACAATTATGGGAGTATTTTTGCCTTGCTTGCAAAATATTTTCGGTGTATTATTCTTTATTCGTATGGTTTGGATTATTGGTACTGCCGGAATCTTTCAAGCTTTCTTCGTTGTCCTTGTTTGTGTTTCTGTTGTAAGATTCATCAGAAGGATTAAGTATTGATAATAATGATTATTCAGACGTTCTTGACTTCAATCTCATTGTCAGCTATTGCCACGAACGGGGTGGTATCGGGTGGTGGACCGTATTATATGATCAGTAGGAATCTCGGTCCTGAACTCGGTGGAGCTGTGGGAATTCTATTCTACTTGGGTACAACAATAGCAGCTTCTATGTATATTATTGGAGCTGTTGAAATTCTTCTGGTATTCATTTCTATTTTCGAATCATTTCAAAATTTTGTTTTACAGCTTTACATTATTCCTGGTGCCAAAGTATTCGAAGATATATTCCATAATTACCGTTTGTTGGGTACAGTATTGTTATTCATCCTCGGTATGATAGTGTTGGCAGGAGTAAAGGTAAGTATCAATGCTTCCAATGTTCAATACATTCTATATCGCATTAGGTTGTTAATAAGTTTGCTCTTCCAATGGTTTTTGTTGTCATCTTCTGTATTTTATCATCATTCATTGGAGTAGCAGTACGGTTCAATGGTTCTGATGAATTGAAGTAGGATGCGAGACTTTATGATCAAAAAATAATTTTTTGTTTTTAAGATATTGTATGGTCGGAGATCGGCCAGTTGATCTTGTAGGATATTTTGAGGAACATAGAGTTGCTGTGAACTGTACAGTAGACGGATTGAATCCGCTCTTCTGTTCAGACAATGGCACTTGTGATCCGTATTTCACTAAAGTCAAAAACATAAAAGTCTGGAGAGGAACGAATCTTCCAGCTGTTCGTCAAGAAGTTTGTCCTACTTTTTTATAAACATTCTAAGCCCAAAATGGGATAATCTTTGTAAAAATAAACTAATGAGACCAATACGATCAAATAGTTTTCATTTTTCAGAGAGCCATCAAAGGAATAGCGAGCGGAGTTTTCTGGGATAATTTATGGCCAAAACACACTAGAGTTGGAGAAATATTATCGAAAGATCCCAAAGACAAAGCAACTAAACAAAACACAAATGGATTTTATATATTTGCTGATACAACCACTTCTTTCATGATTCTTATTGGTGTCTTCTTCCCATCAGCCACAGGTTTGATCCACGAACTATTTTAACTAGAGAGTTATACCATGCTTTATAGGAATTATGGCTGGTTCAAACAGATCTGGAAACTTGAGGGACGCTTCACGTTCTATCCCATTAGGTACTTTAGGAGCTCAACTGACAACTAGTACAGTTTGTAAGTCATTTTTACGTTACGAATCGGAAGTTATGATTCTGCTTCAGATCTATTGGGAGTAATTTTCTTTGGAGCAACTGTGTCAGAAATGATGATCAGGGACAAGTTCGGATCATCGGCAATGGGTAAATTATTAGTGTCCGAGATTGCCTGGCCTCTTCCCATTGTTATTCTTGTAAGTTAATCTTTCCGTTTTTGTTTTCTATTTAAACGCTTTCAGTTTGGTTCTTTCTTGGCCACCGTAGGAGCTGGAATGCAATCTTTAACTGGAGCACCTCGTCTTCTCCAAGCCATTGCATCAGGTAAGAAACTAGTAAAGATAACTCAATCATCAAAAATCACATTTCAGATGATGTTATTCCTTTCCTGAAGCCATTCCGAAAAATTGATAACAGAGGAGAACCCATTCGTGCTATTTTCTTAACTCTCATCATTTGTGAAATGGGAATTCTGATTGCTGTCATTGAGAATATCACAGCCCTAATTACTCAGTACGTAGAAGCAAAGCAAAAAATCATACAAACTACAATTTTTCAGATTCTTTTTGATGTGTTATTTGGGTGTTAACACTGCTTGTGCTCTTCAATCTCTTCTCAAATCGCCGGGTTGGAGACCAAGTTTTAGATATTTCCATTGGTAATCATTGACTAATCGGATCATGCGAATTAATTCATTTCAGGGCTTTGTCCTTGATTGGATCGTTTTTATGTGTTGCTGTTATGTTTATATCAGCTTGGCATTTCGCCCTCATAGCTATTTTCATTGGAGCTGCTGTTTATAAATACATTGAATATGCTGGTGCCGAGAAAGAATGGGGAGATGGAATTCGAGGATTAGGATTGAGTGCGGCTCGGTATCCACTACTTTCAGTTCCGTACATTGTAAACTATAATTTAAGATTTGCTTTACTGAACTTGGATAATAAACCACAGCATTCTCGTAACTGGCGTCCCCAGTTATTAGTTTTGGTTGATGAAGTTGATAATCCAGCAACTCAAGGAATGTTGGCATTTGTCTCTCAGCTCAAAGCTGGAAAGGTAACCTACTGTTTGTATGTTCAAATTTTCATCACTATTTTCCAGGGACTTACTCTCGTATCCTTATGTATGAAAGGTGATTACGCTGATGACTATGCTCAAGCAGGAGCTTATCAACACAGTATGGAAGCTCTACTTCGTAAAAATAAAATTAGAGGGTTCTGTGACGTTTTAGTCACATCAGATGTTATTGATGGAGTCAGCTGCTTAATCCAAGTAACTTTTATAACCTCATTTGGTCTCAAACAAAACTACTTGTTCAGACTTCGGGTCTTGGAGGTCTTCGACATAATACAGTTATGCTCACTTGGCCAGAACAGTGGAATAGTGAAAGACAGTGGTCTGTTGGCCATAAATTCGTTTCGGCAATTCGTGCCATATCAGCTGCCAAGTAAGATTCATACACGTCTTCATCTTTGTTCATGATACGAATTGAAGATGTGCCATTCTGGTGCCAAAGAATGCTGCTACCTTCCCATCATCATCTACTAAAGTCTCAGGAAATATTGATGTATGGTGGGTAGTTCATGATGGAGGTCTTCTCATGCTTCTGCCTTTCCTTCTCCGTCAACACAAGACTTGGAAGAATGCCAAAGTTCGTCTTTTCGCCATTGCTCAAGTGGAAGACAATAATGTACAAATGAAACAAGATCTCGAAAGATTCTTATATCAATTACGTATAGAAGCTCAAGTTCATATCATTGAGATGGTTTGTTTTCTTGATACTTCTGACTTGAAATCTATTTCTTACAGACCGATTCTGATATTTCTGACTATACTTATGAAAGAACGCTCAAAATGGAAGAACGAACAAGAATGCTAAAAAGTTTGAACAAGTCTGAAAGAGATAGAGATATTCAAATTCACCTTGATGACATCACAAGAGAAAGAAAACTAAGTAAAATTAATGAAGAAGAGGCGGTAAGGAAAACTTTTCCAACCAAAACTATCAAAGTATTGTCAAGGCCGGAATTTACGAAAAGAAGCTAGAAAACGTTGAAGAAGGTCACGAAGAGATTGACGAGGAAAACAAAAAGCCAAAAGCTGAAGGGAAAGGTGTTCGATTCAGTGATGACAAGAACATGCAAGAGGTTTATTACTTGTTTTAGCATCTTTTCACAATTTGTTTTGCAGGAAAAACCAAAGGAGAGCGAGGAGCTCAAGAGAAAACGAAGATATAATGTTCATAAGATGCACACTGCTGTCAAACTCAATGAGTTGATGAAAGACAGATCGGCTGAAAGTCAATTAACTGTCATTAACTTGCCAGGACCTCCTGATAATGATTCTGATACATACTGTAATTTCATTTTCTTTTTTCTTCAAAAAGCACAACTTATTTATAGATATGGAATTCATTGAAGCTCTGACAGAAGGTATGGAGAGAGTTCTCCTTGTTCGTGGAACTGGAGCTGAGGTTGTAACCATATACTCTTAAGAATGCATCCCACAAGCATTTTTTTCATATTTTGCTCATATCGGGTATAATCTCTCTTTCCATTCAGATTTGTGCCACTTTTAAAAATTATTTTTCCGTTTCCTCAATTTTAAATACGTTCTGTATGAAAGTGTTTAAACAAAAAAAGCATTGCTCAGTCCTCTCTCATACTAACTCTCCTTGTATTCTTTAAAAACTGTATGTCTTCCTGTTATTTCTTACTACTTTCTTTTGTTGTCTTATCTTATCAGTTATCAACCTCATTCTCCTAGAATATGATATTCGCTCCACTTATTTTTTTTAGACTCATAGAAGTTGTAGATGAGGGTAGATTCATACAGCCATTCTTGATTTTTGTCATTTCTAACGGTTTTTCTGCGGAACGTTTATAAGTTCTCGCACAAATGTTGGTCCTAATAGAGAATATTAAAGATTTTTAAACTTATCGACTTCATCTTCTCTGGGAAAAATACGCGTTCGTAGCTGACGCCAATCAACCGCTAATAACAAAAGGTAGTGAAATCTGAAAAAAATTAATGCGCCACAGCCTATTGATTAACATGAAGAATCTTCGAATACTATTTATTGAGCATTGCCTTCGTAACGTCAATAGTTTGATCGGGAATGTACTCAGTTCTTGTTTTCAAATCATTGATCAACTTTCTGATCTCTTCGATTTTTCTGTAATA
>CALQYR020007271.1:61146-84932 GCA_943334845.2 Auanema sp. JU1783
GAAACATGAAGATTCATATTACTTTCATATACGTATTGAGGTAAGTAGAAGGGCGCACAAGTGACACTAGCGCTAATTGCGTTTGGGCGCGTTAAGGTGGGTAAAGGCGTTTCAGTGGTGCAAAGCAAGCTATTGAATTTTATAAGTTAATCTTTATAATAATACATGATTTATACATAATATTTTTAAATATTATTTAGAAGTTATTTTATTATGTCAAGTTGCTTATTCAATTTCTGTTGCCTCAGTGTTGTGAGACTACTGAATATCAATCTTAATTGGTTCTTTGATAGTTATGTTCCTGTTATATCATTTATCCGACCAACCCTACCTTGGACAATTACATTTACAAATTGTTCTTCTCTTCTTGCGTATCAGCTTACTATCTATTTTCTATCATAATCGTTAATGAGTCATCCGAGATGTACGTACGCCCGATGTAATGAAAACGCAGAAAGAATTTGTATAATTCCTTTTTCATTATTAAAACGGATATAACATTTAACTTTTATATTTATTCTAATTTTTAATATTTGTAATTTGAGTATTTAAAGCATTCTCGCTTCACGTGTATCGTTGAATCAATAGTCGCCCTCGTGTTTCATTTGCGCTGGGTCTTGAAACGATCGACTTGGCCTCCAAAATAACATGTGACGACCCAACTAGTTGATCACAGTGTACACCATATTTCAGCTCATAGTTATCATTTATCAATTTCTCCTTTATTCTGTTGTATGATACCACATTTGTGATTAACCTCATTCATTATAAATACATTCTCATAAGCCTATGATTGAGCTGTTAGTTGAAGTGACTGTTGCTGTATCAAATCATCTTCTACTTTCATTTTAATATGTTTCAATCGTTAAACTGAAAGATAACAAGGTGAACAGTCATTTCTATCATTGACAATCCATATTCTGTAAAACCTGTGATTGACCGACTGGTTATTGATGGATGGAATGAGTAATGCTTCCGTTCCATGATTATCAGTCCAACATCTCTCGTTCTTTTCCAATTTTCTATTCTCAGCATAGTATCAGTCCAAACCTTTTTGATATTGTTGTTTTGAGGAGCGGCTTCACGAGGTGAAACCTTTGCATCCATCTCATAGAATCCTCATTTACTATTCTAATTGCAACAGTACTGTGCTTTTCATTTCTGATTTTTATTATTCTAAAACTAATTGTGTGTTTCTATTAAACAGATTCTTTGTTTTTTTCAGAGTTATTTGAGTGGAAAGATCTAGCTACGGCCCGTAGCAAAAGGGCGAAACTTGGGTGTATTATCTGTATTTTCAAATCTTACCACATGTGACAATAATTCCAAATGGGCAATCGAAAGTCAACATTGAAAACTTCAAACTTACGTTTGAGGAAGAATATCACAAAGCAGGATTTTTTTGATTACATCGATGAAATGAACAAATAGTAAGTGTGATTTGTTTC
Organism: Auanema sp. JU1783; assembly: GCA_943334845.2. Lineage (NCBI taxonomy): Eukaryota > Metazoa > Nematoda > Chromadorea > Rhabditida > Rhabditidae > Auanema > Auanema sp. JU1783. Next base: position 62,595 of record CALQYR020007271.1, read on the forward strand.
AGCTTTGAACGCATGCTTTTCAGTTTTGCTACAGTCCCTCTGGAAGGGAATACAAGCCTGTTGTTCACACTTCATAGAGATTCTGATTCATTTGTTTCATGGAAAGAAAACGTCTGTGTTGCTTGTTTTCAGGTAAGAGAGAGAAATAAGGTCGGAAACAGTATAATGCATCCTTTCCTTTTAGATATCTTGTAAGAAAAATAAAAAAGAAATAAAATGCTGCAAATTATTAGATTTTGAAAGTTTCATGAATGCATACGATATGAAATCTATAACAAACGTATCTAGTACCGATCAATGGACAACAAGTACAATGATACTGGGTGAGAGGTAAGTGATCGCTAAACAGGCAATCAACAACTTTATCGCGTTGTAGTGCTTCCAATGAAGGTCTTTGTGTTATCTGTATGGAACATAAGAATGAGGTATCAATCTAAATGTTATACATTCATAATCATTCATTCAGATCATGTTGCCATGTCTTCATTCATTTTGCTTAGTCTGTATCACTCATGAATCAGAATATCGTCCTCAGTTCCGTTGTCCGTTGTGTCAAGAAAATATACCAAATCCAATCGAAGAGTCATGGCTGGTAGCCGATGCTCCGATGAAAACCGAAGTTGACGAGTATTTGGGTGAATTAACCAAAGCAAAGCACATGCCACATCATCTGTAATTGTACATTTGAATTGTTATTTTTATTTTTTTCCTTATTTCGCTCCATTTCTATCTTTAGAAAAGAATTAACAATAAAAAACTACCACAAAATTTATCTCATGTAATATTAGACATAGATCATTCAATAGATGAATATAGAGATCAAGTTATATCGTATATATATATTTATATATATTGTGTGAATTTCACATCTTTATAATGATCGAGACAAATCAAGCTATTCTCACATTGAGAGAGAGAGAAGGAGAGAGAGATATATATATATATATAGAGAGAGAGAGAGGATTTGAGATGCTACACAAAACATGAAATACAATTCATTCAATGAAAATTAATATAATTGGAATGGAAATAAGAAAAGAATATTTAGAGCATTTGCGCATTACTTTTCATATTGCCTATCATGTTCTTCTTATTATTTTCAGGTGAAGCAGCAAGTACACTGTAGCCATCTTCAATATGAGGATTGCCTGAATCTCAAATGTGTATGTTGTATTATAAGTTATTCATAAGTACCTTGTGCTAAGAACTTTTCGCACAATCGTCCCACGACTGCTGCTCCAATCGCATCTCCGTGTACGTTAACTGTTGTTCTGGAAAGAAATCGAATGAAAAGAAAGATGAGCTACAAACAACCTGATGCGATCAAGGAAGAAATCAACTGGGAAAATCAGAATAAACAAATTTGAAGGTAAGCCTATTGCAATTAGAACCATGATCATTGTCACAATTCCTAAATATTTTTCATTCATTTGCTTTTAATCACTTCATTCAACCTGCTTGAGGTATTCCAGCTGCTCCTATGCTGGCCAACGTGGCAGTAAGAGAGACCAAGATAACTTGACCAATTGAGAGTTGCAAACCAACACACTGCGAGATATAAATAGCAGCAACAGCTTCGTATAATGCAGTTCCGTCCATATTACTGTAATGGAAATATATTGCTTCAACAGAGAAGGCGATGAAGCTTACATTGTTGCTCCCAAAGGCAAGACAAATCTGGCGACTCGACTGTCCACTCCATTGTTTTCTTCTACACATTTGATCGATAATGGTAATGTGGCGGAGCTTCAAAACAAGTTCAGAAGAACTAATCAGAAAGGACAAACCTAGAACTTGTTGCCAAAGCTGTCAGAAGTGCTTGAGCCATTCCGGCCACATATTTGATTGGGTTACGTCGTGCTAACACAATCATGAGGATTGGAAGAATAACCAGTCCATGTAGGAAAAGACCCAATAGAACTGTGATCATATAGCCCATCAAACGGTGCAGTTCTTTTCCGGGATCAGTCATACCAACAATTTGCGAAGCGATCAGGAAAGTTATTCCAATTGGTGAGTACCTGAAAGGATTCGTTATAATAAATGTTAGCAACTCTTGCTATCCTACCATATAACAAGTGATATAAGTCTCATGCTAACAGATTCCAAGCTTTTGAATACAGCCTTCAACGCAGCTCCTTCTTCTCCAATATATCCGAGGGTTATACCAATAGCAACGCTGAACATTACCAGTCCCAGGATATTCATACCATCTGATGATATCTTTTCCGGAACTTCAGTGAACTTCAAACGTTGCTCTGAATATTTTCTTCAGTATATATTTCTCTCATGAAGCGTCTCACCAGCGCTTAATCCAAGAACGACGTCCGGATTGACTTTTTGTGTTCCATTCAAAAATTTCATGCAAACTTTGTAAGATCGGAAAGTAGCCTCAATCAAGTTTTCAGGGAATAAATTTCTGAAATTGATAAATGGGACTGTTTCGGATGTATTCTAACTTGGCCAAATCGAGAATTGTATCAACAGCGTTCGAAATGCAGGGAGCCTGGTGGACTTCTCCAACAAGCTCCTCCACATTGGTGATGGACCATTTTCCTGGTTCAATAGCAGTTACAAGAATAATTCCTATCAAAGATCAGAAATGAATGAAAGGTTATTTAAATGTTCAAGACACCTGTTATAACAGCAATCATAGTTGTTATAAAGTAGTAGAGAAGGGATATCATTCCCAATTTTCCAGCTGTTTTCGAATCGACAGATGCCAAACTTGTTCTGAATTTATGCTTGTTAAACATCATTTGTTTAATAATAAAGTGAAGGATCTCTTCCAATAGTCTTTGAATATCCCATATGGAATAATCTTCGTATAACTCTGAACTAACACAATGCTTGACATTATCAGTGGAAGAATCAGCATTTTCAGCATTTGTACGAAAACATCTCCGGGAAAGCGAAGATAACTCAAATGCCGTTTACTCCATTTTGTCTATAATAATCATATGTTAGATAGAACATCTGATATATAAGCATGTAAGTGATACTTCGGGATCTCTTAAACTTATTCCCAGAATTGTTCCACTGATGACACCGCAAACGGTCAGAAGCAGAAGAAGATTTTCCTTAGAAAGCCAACGCATTGCTTAACAAAGCTGTGATTTTAATACAAAAAAAAATTAAAATATATACATATATATATACGAATTGTTAAGTAAATGAAGCTTGAGAGTGAGAAAAGTAAAAAAACGGTTGTCAGCATTCACTAATTAAAAAATCTTCTGAAAGATAGAAAGATAGAATGTGAGAGAGAAGTTAGGCTGCTACTGCTGCTACTGATGGTGGCGGTGGGGTGTTGCGAAACGAAAAATTTTCCATTTGCATCTGACTATTGGCCAAACTTTGACTGAGCACAATTGCCAGTGACAGATAGATAAAGGCACAGAAAATGTTGCCGAAAATTGGTCATGACCATGAAATGTATTGAAATTGAAAGATATTTTTATTAATTAATCTTTCTGATCACATGATATACTCAAATAGAATAATGAAAAAGCTCAAGTTATAATAACACTTAGTAACTCTTAGATAGATAGAGAGTGTGATAGAGATAGAAAGAGAGAGAAAGAGAGATATAGAGAGAGTTGGAGTAAGAGAGAGATTGAATGAGAAAGAGGGCAAAGTGTGAAATGTTCTAAAGAATATAGAAAAGATCATTCAATTTAATACAATTGTGACTTGACATGCTTGAATAGCTTTTAGAAGATCAAATTCAAAAAGTACACACACTCTCATAATTCGCCATCCTAAAAATGTAATTTGATATTACCCCTAATACATCTTCTTTCTTTTTTTCTTTTTTTCTTTTTTTTTCTTTTTTTTTTAAATTCAGTTTTTTTTGCTCATATTTTAAATAAAACTTATATAATAAATGAAATTGAGGGTGAAATCAAATCTCTTCTCCCTCCTCTTGCCTTCCCTCTGGACTGAACTGCCATGAAAGGAGCTCCTTCCCTCAACACACATGCACACACACACACAATTTTCATTTCAACAAGTGAATTGGTCTCTCTGAGTAAATAATAAAAATTCTCTTAAAGAATAAAATTGAAAAGTAGAATAGGAAGTAAAATTCAATAAATTTTAAGGAAAATAGTATTTTTGATGATGAAGCATGGGTAGTTAGCTATAGAGAGAGAGAGAGAGAGAGAGAGAGAGAGAGAGAGAGAGAGAGAGAGAGAGAGAGAAAAAGAGATAAGAGTATAGAGAGAGAGAGAGAAAGTAGAATCAGATTAGAGCCTTTTACCTCTACCGGAAAAAAAGTAGAGAGAGAGAGGAGAGGGGGGGGAGGTTCAAACGGAAACCATTGTATCTATTCCTATGCTGCTGAGTAATTTCTTTAAAGTTTAGACTGAAGTTTAAAAAGGTATATGAATTAGTGTGGAGACAAGGTGACATTGTAGTTTTCTCTTTCAAGAAATGAAAGGAAACAGAATGAATAAAACCAAACTTGGGCTTCAGTGTGTCTTCAGATGGAAAGTTGAAAAGAGAATTTTCTAAAAGAATATATTCTGAAAATCAAAGATCTTTTCTCTTTGAGAAGTTCATTAGGATTTAAAGTTAGGGGTGGGGGGGGGGAGATGGAGATGGAGATGGAGAGGTGGGGAGAGAAGGGGAAACCCAGAAAATGTTTTGTCTTCCTAATGGGATCTTCATGAATGAAAAATGTTGCGAATGTTGCTAATGTTTTGAGAGGCAGTTCTCTCCTGTCACATGCATAATATTTGTCACATACATATAAAGATCTAATAGAATTTGCATATTAAAATCTGAATATATATACTTCGAATGCTTGAAAGCTCATAATCAACTTTTTTTTTCTTCATCTTCTTCATCTCGTCATCTCCATAACAGAATAGTATGATGAGCATAAAGCTGAAGAGAGAGAGAAAAGCTCTCATATTTTAATTTATGAAAGAGAGCTATCACCACACAACTGATGATGTCGTCGCCATTGCAATAACATGAAGATACTCTATTTGACCAAAATCGCGCAAAAAGAAGAAAAAGACAGATAAAAACAGAAAAAAAGAAAGATTTTCATTTCCTACTCAGAAAGTAAAATGTTAACCGGAATATGTCGAATGGAACTAATTTAGTCTTATAGTTAGCATCTTTCAAATTTTTTGTCATTATATATATCTAACCGAAAACAAAACGTCGAGATGGAAAATAATTGAAATAGTTATTTTGAGAGATCTCTCGCTAGCTCCCTTCGTTTCTCTATCTCCCTCCCTTGGACCAAAAAAAAAAAAAAAACAAAGAAGAGAGATAGACAATAGTCAATGGAGACTGAGTTTGTTCAACGATATGAATCTTGTGTTGGTTGACTTGAAAATATATTGAAAACTTTCCAACATAAGACGAGAAGACGAGACAAGACTGACATAGGAGGTATTGAAACGGAAAAGCTCATGAACCATCTCATATATATATTCCGTGGATGGAGTTGTTCCTCTTTTTTTATTCTCTTCAAGCTAACATCATCATCATCATCATGCACAATCTTGTCTCGTCGTGTCGTACGAGAGATACAAGCTACTTCAATTCAAGCATGATTCCCTTTTGAAATCCAGCCAAATGACTTTTGAGACGTCAAAGTCTTAATGGAAAAAAAGCTTCAAAGCCTAACAACCAAGCAGCTTATATAATGGTTTGGTGTCTTTATCTCAATTACTTCTAATACTAATGCATCAACATGAGGATTGAACAACGAAAGATTAAAAGTACAAATGATTTGAGACGACGTGAAGTTAATGGAAAACGAAATTTTTCTCGAATGAATTAGTAAAAATGGTTTAGTCAAGCGTGAACTTTGAGAAGAATGAGCATGAAAATTGAATCTTATTCTTGTTGAACAAGAATTTTTAACAAAAAGTACTTCATCACCTATTATGGAATGGAAAAAAGGTGAGAGTTGCGAGGAGAGAGTTTTCTACTCTCATGCTCCTCAATAAATGATGCAGGAAATGAGTTTCAAAAGGCTTTTCAAAACCTTTTACCAGATTAGAAAAGAGCTATGAAAAGAAATTTCTCAATCAATTTCATCTGAAAAAGGGACATAACAAGGAGGGAGGAAAAAGAGAGAGAGAAAGAAAGAGAGAGAGAGAGAGAGGGAGGATAAGATTCGAGAGAGAGATATAGAAGATGTATGGAAGAAACAAAAATAATATTTATTGACAGAGAATGAAGTTATAAAGGTAATACATGAAATATATGTGTGAGGATATGTTATGTATAAGACTTATGAGACAAAACATCTTGGTTCAATGCTTGTGTGAGCTCTTGATGATTCATCGATTCGACAGCTGCCATATCCATTTTGACTTTAAATGGGCACGTTCTTTGCGGTTTGATTCCAGGCTTGTATTGTTGAATGAATGGATGGTGAATAGTGTCATCTACTTTTGCTCTATGTGAGGGATCCATTTCACAAAGCTGCGATAACAGATCCAATGCCTTCTTTGGAACCTACAATGAATGTGATATAGCTATAAGAAGCATGAAAGAACATCTCCTTACAATTCGATCATTTGTTTTCATTATTTCAGACCATGACCGGCAAGTCGAATCGCTATAGTTCTCAATGGATTTTCTTGTTCTTTCGCATTTAATTTGTTCAATAATCTATAGATGGATAAATATATCTATATATAGCTTATAGCTTATAGCCAGCTTACATGATTTTCTGGTGCACCTAGCATATTTAATATAATTTTGATTTGTACTGAAACACTTCTTCCAGAAAATAATTCTCGACGTAAAAACATTTCTGCCAGAATGCACCCAACTGCCCACATATCTACAGCCGTTGAATGTTGAGACATTACAAATAATAATTCGGGTGCTCTTAAGAGGTTTGTTCATAATAACAAATAATTTTATAAAAAAAAAAATAAAAGAGAAAGAAAGATAGATAGTACCTGTAGGGTAAGGTTGCTACATGTTGAGTCATATAAAAACAATGCTCTTCAACTTCATCTATATGATGCTTCTCAGCCAGCTTTGCCATTCCAAAGTCAGCTATCTTGAGTGTACAATCTTTGTTGACCAGTAAGTTGGATGGCTTCAAATCTCTGTGAGCAATTCCTGCTGAGTGCAAGTACTGTAAACAAGAGTTGAATGAGCAAGGAAGTTCAACATCATGTTTGAGCTAACCCGTAATCCAAGAAGAATCTGAAGTAGGAAATGAGCAACCAGAGTGTCTTCTATTGGCTCGCCATAGATGACTTGATGTAAACTTCCATCCATCAATTCCATGACTTCAAATATGATTTAATTTCATCTCATTCATCATCTCATTCATACCCATAAACACATCTGTACCCAATGGTCCGGGTGTTCGGAAAATTTCATCCAATCGTATGATGTTATCGTGGTTAATATACCGCAATACGCGAATTTCGCGTAAAGTTCTACGAGCCAGTGTGGGTGTTGCAGAGGCATGACCGATTTTCTTGATAGCAAACTGCAATAATCTAGATAACACTTCCGTATTCCTGTTCTGATCTATAGACTCTGGATTTCAAAACTAATCTATGGTTTTTCAACTTAATTTCAGCTTCACAAACAATATATATTTTCATCTTTTTCATTTTATTCTTGAAAAGAAATCTTTTACGTAGGCGCTCACGGATTGTTCAATCAAGTGAATCAGGCTCTTCGTTCTGATCGGAAGGACGATTCAAGTTTACACTTTATTGAACACTTTGTTTCGAACATATTGAAAAATGCGTAGAAGCAAACCCACTTTCTGTTTGCTTGTGGATTCCACTGCCTCGCAAACAATACCGAAAGCGCCTGCTCCAATGTTTTTCTGCGCTTCATATTTCTTAGAGGCAGACCCAAACTGGAAGTCCAGCAATAGCTGGCGCTTTGCTAAATCATCTAAAACCCGATTAAATCCCATTTTGGCGGGTGGCATCTGTAAATGAACATTCGTTAATAAGCATGTCAAAGTTTGAAAACGAAAATGAGCTGCTGAGAGCAAAAAGATGTATAAGACAATGAATAGAGAGGGATAGAGTCAGAGCAAAAAAAAAAAAGTTTCTCTTTGATTAAGAGGGACTTCACTACTACGACTACTATATGAAACTGAAAAAATTTGTTTTACTGCTTAGTTATATGTGTAGAAGTGAGAGGAGGTCAAACACGTCATGGCTTCTTCAATAAATACTTTGCGAAGGCATAAAGTAAAGAAGATTATAGTAATGACTTCTTCTTTTTCTCAACAAACTATATTATGAAATTGAAAAGAAACTTTTTTTTTATTCATGAAAAGAACGGAAAAGATAGGAAGAAGTGTTGTTTTATCAGTAGTAGGCTCTCAGGTTTCAATAGGAGGTGTGACTCGCATCTTCTCACTTATCGATGTCATATAAACACCCATTAACAACGCCCTCTCTCCCACCATATAAAATGATTTGTTAGTTGGCCACTGTATTCCGGAAACTGTTAGATTAGCATGATATGGATACGCCCAAGCCGAGAATGCCATTAACTACCCCCTCTCCCACCCCCCATCATCATCAACATCAGGGCTGAATTTCGAAAACTTCACACAATCATTATTTGATTTGGTAATTTGGCCTTGAAAATTTTTCACAAATGACCGTAATATATAAATGATTATGACTAATCGGATCTTTCATGAAATCTCATGATAACACGAGACGCAGCTGATTTCAAAATCATTTTTCATAGAAGCAATGATGGTAGTAGTAGGTGGGTGGCATAAGATGATAACAAGAAAATTTAAAATACATCATCATTGAACGTTGATGTTAATTAAGAAATAACGAATTCAGCGAGTGAACAATGAGTTTCAGAAGCTGGTGTTTCAGCTGAACAATGAATCAGAGCACAATATGATGAATGAAATGGACATGAAGAAACAAACTGGAAACTCATTTTGCTTTTGAGAAAAAAGAAAAATGAAAAAAAAAGAGTTCTTTACAATGAATGTTTGTTTTTATGCGATAAGAAACCATCTATTCACATAACATTCTCAGTTAGATTGAATAAGACGATGATGATGGAAGAGAAGTAGAATGAGGAGAAGAAGGAGGAGAATGATAGGTGAAGTGAACGGTGTACAACGTGAAGTGAGATTAAAATCAGAATGAGTACTAAAACTATTCGACTACGTTTGCTTCTTCATCATCTTCTTTTTCTCGATTCAAACATAGTTGTTGTAGGAAAACAAGACAAACAGAAAAATGTGTTCTTCAAACAGTTAGAAGAGCAGTAGGGACTGTTATGTTTGAATTTCAAAACTGTTCCGTTGATGGGGTCTAGATGACGTTATGATGATGAGACGAGATGAGAAGAAACTGAATGGATTTCTCCAACCATTCGATGTCTATGTGTCCTTGCAATCATGCAGTCATTATTCAATCGGGTTATAAGTATGAGAAAGAATGACTGCCAATTGAAATTGGATATAAAATGAAGAAAAAAAAAATTTATCTTTTCATTTAATCGTTTTTTCATTTTTTTTATTCTTTCTTAACAGCCATCCCATTTGATATTTACGTTTTTATTATGAAAATCAGATAAGGATGTGTCAGAAGAAAAACAGCTTCCTCGCCATACAAGGAAAGACTGAAAATCGTATTAAAGTATCAGGAAGGAAGCAGAGATGAGGGGGGGGGGGCTTGGATGAGATGATGATGACTAAGCGAAAAGAAAAAAAAACTGGAAGAGATGATTACTGAAGCTAGAAATGAAGACAAGTCGGTGGCATGTAACAAAAACGTGTTGTCGAACCATTTTTTGACAATTCCATATGGGGCTATAGAGCCTTAAAAGGAAGATAAATCAAAAATGAGAAAGGCGTGCAGTACTTTAGAATTGTTTAATTGCTTTTCGTATCTCAATTGCTTTTTCATGATCAAAAGCCTAGAAGGAGAAAATAGGAAAGGTTGAAAAGAGAGGGGGGGGGTGTTCAGATTAGTTTGTTTCTCACATCTCTCTCACATCTCATTCTCTCTCTAGCATCCGACAATATTCTATTAGACATTGAATTGTTGAGTTGAAATGAAAAAACTTGTTACTCATATAGGCTAAGAGAGAGAAAATCCTTTTAATTTGAATTGCGTACATGTTGGAATATGAGAAAGTGTCAGAAAAAATGGTTGAATTTGATTGGTGGTGGGAAAACGATATGAAAGAGATATGAATGAATCATATTCAACAATCGATTTCATGTATATGAAGTTTGGTAATGTGTCTGAGATACACGAACGCACTGTGAAAGCAGATAAAGCGGAAGAACTTTGTGAGTGAAAATGAAGGTGAAAGACATGTTTTGAAGACACACACAGAAGATTTAAATGAATTGTCGTCATAGGGTCTTGTCCATGTCGCCTATTGTGTGGTTGTGTAGTGTAAGAATAGATGAAAAACAAATTGAGAAGCAAAAGGAGTTCAAAGAAATCATGTCGACCTGTATGTTCATCTGAATTCTATTCCGCAAAACGTATTTTTCCGTAAGTACGGAAAACGATGAGATGAGTTAGAGAGGTAGGAGAGAAAGGTGAGAGGGGGGGGGGGGGGTTGAAAAGTTTCAGCGAGAAAATGAAGAGAAAATTGAGGTGAATGAATACATACCATGAAAGAACAAGAGAAACAGAAACAGAAAGAACATTCAATAATAACAACCGGATTTTTAGGCATTTATGCAAACACTTTTATTCATTCTATTTCTCGTTGACATTAGCAGCTGCTATTCGGACAACATAATGATGATGATGATGATGACGATGATGATGATGAGAAGTTTTTTGATTCTTCAAAAAGATGTTCATATACACCGTTTCATGTTTAGGATTAAAGGAAAGGTCAGAAGCTGCAAAACATTTATTTTTCTCTCTTAATCTCGCTCTCTCTCTCTCTCTCTCTCTTTCTCTGTAAAGATGAGTCTTGTGATTGCTATAGCTGTTGATTGTTATTTTCCTTTGAGTTTTTTTCATTTTATTTATTTGTTTATAAAGATAGGCAGGAGAAATATAGAAGATTATTATCGGTATGTGTACAAGCAAAGCGGAAAATAATAAGCGGAAAAGGATGAAGGCAGGAGAAAGTAGGGGAAAGAAGATGATGGTTAGAAAGTGGTGGGGGGGGGTGTTATGAGATTGAAATGATCAAATATTGATTGATTGTCAAATTCGTATATATGGAGGAGAATTATACTTTGGAGATAGCAAGGTCATGACCCATTTGAAGAAATGTATGTAAATGATAGTCATTTAGACGCAACGCCACACAAATGTAACTTACAGTAATACTTTAAATGTACATAAAACTTAAAATACTATAAATGAGAATAAAAGTCAGAAAGTGCGTTTGTGTGTGTGTGTATATGAATGGCGAATTGAAAGAAGCGAAAGAGGAGACTGTTTCAACTGTGTGTAATTCCGTATGAAAGAGGTTGTTCGCAGTTAGCAAAGTATACATACGTTTGAAATTTGAATGTGTCTTCTACTATGTTTTATGTGCTTATTCTTTAAGAGGGATAGATAGAGAGATAGAGAGAGAGAGAGAGAAAGAGAAGGAGGGAAGGAAGGAGGCTTTCAAGAATGGAAATGGAGCAAAAGATGAAATGCAAATAATAAAAACGTTTTGATCTTAATACGTCTTCGTAATACAGATTAATTGCCATAGACTGTTAGTTTATATGAAATATTTATTTGAAACATTCAAGATTTATCACGTCATAAAACCATTTAACAGATAACACTAGTCAGAATAATACAAATTCAAATATGAAATCATTCAGACTACGGTTGTGCTATACACAGAGAGAGAGAGAGAAAGATAGAAAGAGAGAGGGAGGGAAAGAGGAATGCTGGTTGGACAGTAGGAAATGGAGGAACGGTTGTTATACAGATAGTAGAATCGGAAGAATGGAAATAATGAAGGTTTCATATACAGAGAGAGGTATACGTAGATAGAAATAGGAGAATCGATGAGGGCTTGTTCTGCTGTGAGAAGGACAGGTTGAGAGAGAGAGAGAGAGAGAGAGAGAGAGTGAAATTGGGAAAAGAGAATTGATGAGGGTTTTAGGTTTCAAATATGAAACTTTGCATACAATCACTGTTACTATTCGACAATGCTGTCAAATCCAGTTAGTTCGGTCATGTCATTTGTGATTGGTGTGTCGTATCTGTTGTTGAGATATCAATATCAGCTTTCGATAACTCATCAGTAGTCTATTGAAGATCTGAAAGATGAAGACAATTGAAAATGAGAATTGAATATGATGATGATGATGATGAAGAAAAGAAACAATTCTCATCTCATTGGTTGATTTCACTTATGACTTTTGTGTAATTGAAAACCTTGTCTCTAGTGTAACAGCTGAGCACAGTTAGCAGCTTTGAATTCATATCTCGAGACTTCTCTCACATTCATTTTACTTCAACCACATTGGTTCAATAATTGTTGTAACGTAATTATATTGATTATATGTATGAGGTTGTTGCATCATGATGCATCTATCTTCAATATATTATTTATTCATTATCTATATCTATTCAATTCAAACAACATGTGGTGTTGTATACAAAGAATATGATGTAAGTTCATAATATGTCATTATTGATTTCCTATAATATTTATGTTTTTTCTCATCAGATAATCAAATATAGCTCATTGGAATTACCATGTAGCTTTTCTGATATAACAGATGAAAATACAATTGTATGGAAAAGAGGAAATGATACATTATTTATTGATGAAGATCAATTATCATATGATGAACGTTATAGTGTTATGAGAAGCAGTACTGTATGTTCTCTTATCTATTATATATATATTTATATATTATTTAGACAAGTATATTAATTATAAAATCTGTAGAACCTATAGATAATACAGTTTTTAAATGTGAATTAACGGAATCAAATCAACAACTGGTATTTCGGTTATCTGTCAATAGTCAGTTTGAATCTGTCACTAACAACACAAACATACACATATCATCATCATCATCATGATGTTTACAGATCCACCGAAAGTTCATTTGATACCAAATCAAAAAGAATTTTATGCTCAACAAGGTGATCGCAATCTAGTCATACGATGTATTGCACATGGAAATCCCAAACCACTTATCAAATGGCTTAATTCGGTTTATCAGATTAACACTCTCTATACATATGTTTATGATTATATGTATTACAGCATTCGAGAATGGCAAATGATTCAAATATGAAAGACTATCAGTTAATATTTCCAATTGTCTATAGAGATCATAGTGGAAAGTATTGTTGTAATGCAACTAATACAGTTGGATCATCACAAGAATGCATAGATATCAAAGTATACGGTATAATATAATATTATAATCCATATATTATATATCATTTAGTACGACCAGATATTAAAGCTGAAGAAACATTTCTAAGTGTTGTTGATGGATCTGAACAGACTATCTCATGTGTCTTTGGAGGCTTTCCCATTCCGTCAACCGACTGGCAATTCAATGGTCAAAAGATAAATGTGAGAAAGTCAATTTGTGACAATGATGAGAACTAAATGTTGTTGAAGTTTGCATCTGATCTGTTTCAATCTGTCATAAGACATGTTCGTCGTTCTAATGGCTCACATGTCACATCGCTCTACTTTCCGAATATGACGGTGGTAATCACATGCTTTTGAAGAAGCAATGCTTACATAGAGCATAAAGAAAGAGAAACACTCGTGATATGTTTGTTTTAGGATCATTTCGGTGATTATATCTGTCGCGTATCAAATACTATTGGTTCAGACAAAGCTGTCATACATGCAAGCGGTTAGTCTTTGTGCATGTGCATCAATCCTATTAAACATGAGGTCTTGACTAGAATATCACATGTTACAGCTCGTCCAGGACCACCAACAATAATATTTCAAGATAAAACTCTATTTTGGACTTTACAATCAAAAATTCCAATGATTGAATACAAATTGTATTCACGATATCAGAATGATGAAGAATGGATCAACTTTGAGAATATTCTCGTAAAACAGAGTAAACATCTAATTCTAATCTAATTATTATGCAAATTTCCTTTTTTTTTATAGCTGATAATGTGCAATCAGATCGTTGGGAACGTGAAATACAATTGGAAGATTATTTTGAACCCGAAATCAATTATGAGATTCAAGTTCAGTTGTTGCCATTACAACATTAAATGTTTATTTCCACTAACTTTTTTTTAAGGTTCAAGGACGTAATTCTTTTGGATGGGGAAGTTTAGCTAAAAATTACATTGCAATATCGTATAGCTCATCGAAAAAAAGTGAGCGCGGAACCGTTACAGCTTGTAAAACTTGATTTTCAGAACTAATGTCACTTAGTCCTGCATCTTTTAATGTGACAATAATGCTTTGTTTGCTGGTATTCAACAGTTTATGAGGTTAAGATTGCCACCTTTTACCCCCTCTCTTACGATACAACTCGACTGTTTTCACTTTTCATGAGGCACTTGTAAGATGAAGAAGAGACATTAACTTACCGCTGTCTATTCATATGTCTATATATGTGTGTGTGTGTGTGTGTGTGTGTATGTATGTTCTCATACAATTGTATATTCTTATTCATTTTCTGATGTCATGATACAAAAAATTCTTTAATAAAAACCAGTGTTTGGCAGCTTCTTTCTCACTATCTAGAAGAAGTGAAATGTGAGAGATTGAAGAAGGAGGTCCTAACGAGACACTTCCTTGCCATTTCCTTTTTTAAACATATACAGATATTTATAAAAAGTGAAAGTGCTGCAATTAATTTGCAATATGGCAATTAATTTCAGCGTTGTGTAATAAGCCAACCCATCTCATTTATGGATTCATAAAAAAATCGTTTTTCAAGGTTCGGCTAGGTTTCAGACGCTACTTCGCACTAGTCGCATAATAACTTGAACCAATATGTTGTCGATCTCAAACTTCTTCATTGTTTTAACTCTCGCCGCAGGTATGTTTAGATTTCATGTCAACTCTAACAACAGCAATTATTTTGAGTTACTGTATCTGCAAAGCAGTGTGCCCTCAATTATGGTAACTATGAAGCTGTTTTTAATGCTGTCAATGGAACTGTTTACTTTCGTGTTTCTATTCAAATGGGTGCTTCGGTTAATAATGCATGGACAGCTATCGGATTCGGACAGTCAATGGTAAGCCGGCAGCCACAACCTCTGCCAAACACTTCACGTTCAACTCTATTCAAACAAGGACTGGCATTGTACTTTCAGAATTCTGGACTTGATGTGATTATGATTCGAATTTTGAATGGCCGCATAGTTGTAACTGATGAATACGTTCGAGGATACACAAGGCCAGTTGCAGACAGGGTGAGTATTTGAAAAATCAATCTACGTCTAGTGGATCATTGAGAAAAGGGCTTTATCAATGACGCAATAACCTTTTATGTCCTTGAGACTGAACAGGATTTTGATTTTTGAAATAATCATCTTATTTCGATTTTCGAGAAACATAAACTTGTTTCTATTATCAAAATTTGTTTTTTTTTTCTCATTTCATTGTTCATTCTCATCAAAACCGTTATTGTTGCATCTTTTTTGTGAATGTGTGCCTTAATGAAACATCTAGAAACTTGTTTCAATGCATTTCATTCTATGTTCTAGTTTCATTGCCATTCAGATAGTTTGTTTTAAAAGTGTCGGAAGTGATGAATATAAATGAAAAATGAAAAAAACGGATAGTATAAGATGCTGTTCGATAACTTTCAAAGAATATCAACGATACATTCTTTTATAGATGAATAATGTTCAAATAGGATCTGTCAATTACTCTAATGGCATCTTGGTCATATCATTTTCTCGTCCAATTCACACATTTGATCCAATGGATCATTCACTTTTTGGTTGTACACCATGGCAGGTATGTTTAATGATATCATTATATAAAAATGATGATGCGACTCATTCAGTTTGTTGCATCATTAAGCAGAATGAGTCCACAAGGATCAGTATTCCATCATGATAGAACTCCTCGAAGAGAATTAATATGTCTTCAACAGTGTACAAACTGAATCATCAATGCTATTTATAATCATCATCATCATCATCATCATCATCATCATCATCACATGGTTTATAAACAACAATAAGAAATGATTTATTAACAAATGTTAAAACACCCCAAATGATCAAAAATGAAAATTGAACCGTAAATGCTCAATAAAACAGAACAAAGGATATTCTCTCTCTCTCTCTCTCTCTCTCTCTCTCTCTTAATCTTATTATGAACTTTTATGAGAATTTGAAATCTTATTTATATCTTTGGAATATATTACTCTTTTTTTTTTCTTTGAAAAAAACAAACAAACAAACAAATTATCAAAATTCCTAATTAAATTATGAAATTTGGCTTAGAGATGAGAGATGATTATGGAAGTTCCCAACTATAGAGGCAGTGCTTCATAAGCAGATCGGTTGTGTCTTTGACTAATGATGCTGGATTTGATTGCATATTCAGTTGTTGAGCTTTCCAGATGCGCTCCCTTGGCACATCAGTACTGGATAACTGAAATGAATATTTATACGATAAGATGACTATAAATCTTGAATGATTAACCGATCTAACAGATGATTCAGCTAGTTCACAATTCAAACGAAGTACAATAGGAATTTGCATAAGTAGACGCAGCTCACATTTGATCTATAAACGATTGGCATGAGTCATGTTAAAAAGCAAACATCTGGTTCATTCATGTAGATTTATGTACCTCTTTCCAAGCAGGACTACGGATAATGGATGAGTTGTCATAGTATTTAGCACGAATAGCTTCCTGTTCAGGCAAAGTACAAATCAATTCCATCCATATATGCAGACATTGCTCATTCAATCCAGCATATATTAATGTTCTAAACATGAATATAATAAATTCATATTCAATATTCTCACCTAAATCGCTTATTCTTATCCAATGGACCTCTCTGTTCATTCTTAATCACTAAGTTATAGTAATGAAGTAATAAATCAAGAGGATCCAAGCACTTGAATGTCTGAAATTAATCTTTTTTGAATAAATATATGTTCAACCAAAGATCACTCTAGTATCCTCTTGCAGCCGAAATGAGTTGGACAACGAGATTTTTGCCAAAATTTTACGACCATGCTCCATTATAACACTTTTACAGAAAGAATCTGAAATAGATGAGATAGGACAAGAGAATGTTATCATTAGCCTGATACTTAAGAAATCCCATGGATGAGCAACATTCCCAAAGATTCTGTGTTTCATTCCATAAGAGAAGACTGTCTCTAACGCAGATACAACTTGAGCTGAAAGATAATCATTAGCAAAAACGATCATACAAGTTATCATTGTACATGTGACTAAAGCTTGAAATCCAGCATCAATATAACCATCGCATGTTTTTGCGTATTGCATTCCCTGATCATTTAAAATCTGAAAAATCATATTTTGAAGAAGAAAAAAAGTAATTCTGAATTTGTTCTTGTTTTTCGAATTTCTAATTGTTTACAACCTTTGTCAATTCGTTTTATATCAATTTTTTGTTTTTTGTTTTGACTCAAACAAAAATCAAAATGTCAAATTGAATAACAGACAAACGAACTTGTACGAATTTTCCGGGAAACCATCCACGTAATCCATTTATCTCACCAACCCAGCAATGCTCATCTTTATCACTAATAATGGTTATAATGTCATTCTTTCTGAAAACATCAATATACTATACAACCAATTATCTCTTCTCTCGAACCTAAATCCAAGATCATCACCATCTTGTCTGGCAAAATCAAGAATAGCTCTAGCTTTCCTAGGACCTCGACCACGTCTTTGCAAGAAAACGTTCTTATCATCTTGAAGAGTTATATTCGTATAATCAGCCTGAAATTTAAAAATGTCTTCGTACTGACAGCCGCCTGACCTTATAGTTGATATTCCAAGGCTCAGGATGATTATTCTCAAAATACTCTAATACTTTCTTAACACTGTTTTTGACTTTAATCATTATCTCTGTCTGAACTATATTCTTTGAACGCATCTGCTCGTTCTTCTGGAATTAGAAGAGAATTAGCCTCATAAGCTGGTAATCAATACCTCTTTATAGGAGTCTGTGAATACATTGTCAAACATTGATTTTGGCACAACGGATCTCTTGACTAAATGAGATGAAGCACCACCAGTTAAATCCTTCTTCTCTTTGAGTACACTCTGAATATTCATTATGTAGAAGATATATTGCTCTGGGAACATACTCTCAACTGCGTTCTCATGGTTCGAATAGTATCATCCGTTACTGAGAACTCAAACGATGCCATGTACTCAAAGAAAGTTGCGTTCTTCCTTTTCTTGAACTGCAAAAGTATGTTAAATGAGGGAAAAGGAATGTTTCTTCATTAACCGAGAATCCTAGTGTAAACAATTCAAACGGCAGAAGGTCATGTACATTCTCTTGATTCATGACAGATATCAAAGATCGCTCCCTCAGTTTCAATAAACTTAAGACAGCCTTAATGATTTGACGATAACTCTTTTGATTGTTCTTTGTCGTTATCTCCCAACCTGGAAAACAACACACGATCCCTTGATGAAGAACAGATCCAAAAATCTCAGGAGAGAGTCAGCTGGTAGAGTTGTAGTCAATAAATTATTGAACCACCGGCTGGATGCATCTTCAAACTACAAGAAAATGATGATGATGAAGGAAATTCCGTATCAATTCACCAATTCATCGTGTCTCTTTATTAGATTCAACAATTCAGGCGCATGTATCTTCATAAGCTCAATAAGGACCTTGTTGTCAACCTAAATTAGTTAAATAAGGATTCCTTCTTCTATCATCTTAAATGTATACTTCCACATCTAATTCACTCAAACTGAAATATTGCGTTGGGATGAGATTTTCGATAATGGTCGACATAATCCAGAAGGTCATCTCCTCGTGACAGACAAGAAGAACAAAAGCAGTTATATTGCCTATACAGATAAAGTGTAATGTTCCTGGGTGGTCTAATGATGTATAAACTCACAGATGTTGTTGGATATTACAACATCAGGATAGAGATAGGACAGTGTTTTCAATATTTTTTTCAATGCTTTCATTGGATTGGATGAGCTATTTTCAAAGATGCTAGAGTAGGCTAGTGTCAGATGTATAGTCCGGCTACGAGCTTCAAAGAGAGATATTGATTTCATGTGAAAAGAAAAAAAAAAGAAAAAGAAGAAAAAGCAATAATGCCCTTCATCTAACCTCTTAATGATTGCTGTGTATTAGCTTGCGCATTCAATTTCTCATATGAAAAACGAGATGCATTCTTTTTTTGTTCTGCACCACTCAGTTTGAACCATAGGACAGGCCTCATCATGGCAGGAAATCCTTTGAATGAGCATCCATATCATAATACAAATTATAATTCTATTGATACCTCCTTGACGTGTTAATGAAAAGAGCTTCAGTCTATCAACTTTCTCAATAACAATGCTACGTAATTCAGATGGGCTTGTTTGACTGAATTCAAATAGAGACATCAATTGTAATCTATAAATATATATATATTATATAGTATAGTATATTATCTACATACTCAATAGTACTATGTTCTCCATCATCATCCGAAATGTCACTATCATTTCTGAAAATGCTTTTATTTTAATTGAAAAAATGGAAATTGAAGTGAAAACAAACATATTATCGCATTCAATTGGTTGATGCTTGTCATCTGGAGTTACTACTGCTTTAAGTTTTGTGAATGGATCAATAATTTCCAGCTTTAATGGCGAATCAATCTGTAGAAGACAAATAGTTATCGTATTTATAAATTGAGCAGAAGGAAGAGGTGGATAGGAATAGTATAGAACATACTTGTTTAAGATATTCAACTTGAAACAGTTCTGGCTGCCACATTCTGTCACCAGTGAATGGATTAATGATATCAGGCTTAAATATAGATAATTAAAATAATGTTTTTAAATAATATATAAAAACATACTTCTGAATCATCTTTCAGGTATATATTCTGCATTGTCTCAACAGCAATGACAATATCAAATTCATCTTCTTTCTCAGTTTTCATCATTGTTCTAACACTAACTAATGAATTGTTATAAATAAGAAGAGAAGCAAGAGTCTAATGAGAATACTCAATGAGAATAACGAGCCTCAAACGAAAGGTTAAAAGTTCTCTTTAAGAGAGTGCTAAGAAAAGCAAGCTGTCACGAGTGCAAAATCGATAATGTGAAGACTGAAGCATAACATCCCCCCTTCTAGGGAAGTCCCTCATGATATTAGAATATTTTCTCTTAAAAAAAGGAGAGTGAAGCAAAAAAAAAAAGAAAAAGATAGTCAGATATAGAGAGAGAGAGAGAGAAAAGGAAATGAAGAGAGAGAGAGAGGATTAGATGGAAAGAAAGAGAGTATTGCCATCTGCATAACAACAATATGGCTTGTTGAAAATACATTTCTTTCAAAAGCATTAGTCTAAAAAGGATTCAACATGTGTAGATGTGTACATGTGTAGATGTGTATGTGAGAGTATGTGTGCATGTGCCATATATACAATAGGATAATGTAAGTGAGAGAATGTCAATCAACATTTTGCCGTATTTTCTCCATTAATTTTGTGTGAATCCTCTTTTATGTGACTAAATATAAATAAATCTTTAGAGCTTTTGACTTACATTACTCTATATATGCGTGTGTATGTGTCTGTGAGCGTGTGAATATAGGACAATCGTCATGATTGTTTGAAATGACATCATTATCGGTGAGTACAATTGATTACAACATATGCATTTCTTTCTCAATATGTTCAAGTTGGTATTAACCACACACAATGAATAGATAGTTGAATTGATCTTTCTCTCTCTCTCTCTCTCTATGTCTTTTTCATTCTCTCTTTTCAATAAGACGTTCAACTATTGAGATATGAGGCATGAAATTCCGTCATTAGAGCCAGCCGTCTGAGATCAAACGAATGATTCATGCCAACTATCTCTAGACAGACAATTAGATGGGCTAGATTCATGAATTTTCAATGTGAAAGCTTGATTAGTTAAACATTTTTCATATTCCTATTGTTCTCATTCATAAGCTCTGTCTCTGCCTCATTTACATTACAATCTATCAACCTAGAGAGTATGTGTATAGAAGTAAGCAAATAATAAATATTTCATTGCAAGTAATATATTCGTAAGCTTTCTTTTTTTTTTCTCCAATTGCTCACCATATAAATCAATAAACATATATATATATTTTTAATATATGAAATAGAACACACAGATAGATAGACAGAGATTCATTCACTAACAAAAAACTGAATGAGAATAGTTGTTATCGACTCTTTATCAATCATAGACAACTTGTAAAAGTGAAAACAAATGCAAGGGGCCAACTGATTTAGTCAATGCGTATAGGAAATTAAATATATTTTCAAAATTTCTTATAATCAGTTTTGGGCGGCAATTTGTGACAATTGAGCGCTTGTTTAAAAAGTCGCCGGGGTTTGTCGAAAGTGCGTTGTGTGTGTGTGTGGGACATAAAGATTTGTGGTATTTCGATGTATTGGGGGTAGGGGGAGGGCAAGAGGTTGGGAGGAGGAAGATACGTGCATTTTTGAGAGAAAAGACTTAGAATTTCGAAATGATGCTTCAGAGGAACAAAGACAAATGAGATTTCTTTTCTCCTTCAACTAATAAATATACTCAAGATTTGAGATTGTTCTGGTCAGATGCCTATTGGCCCATTGTTCTCCATACTAATGACATTGCCAAAGAGACAGCGGATTATCTCTCAATCTATAGTAAAAAGGAAAAGAAGAGAATCGTATAAGCTGCAGAAGATACGTGGTTTCTAATTCATCTAATGGATATGGACAGATTTAAAGTCGATTTTAGTACTACTCTACCAATGGTTGAATTAATGTTCGACCATAAAACAGCATCACTATACTTTCTCACAGAATATGAATGCAGCAGAACGAACAATTTTTTTGGTGAAGGATTACCGTTAGAGAGAAGATGATAGAGAAGAGAGATGAAGATGCTTCACAGTACTCTTCTATTAAGGAAGTATGTGTTGTGTATGATAAACCAATAAGAGATAGATTCATAGATGTACTGTTCATCAAGTAATGAGAGATATCTGTCAGTAACATTGATGAGAATTGATGTTCCTGAAGAGATTAGAGTTATGTGATTGTGATTGAACATTACATTTCAACAATACATTGTAAGTTTCAACATTCTCTTATTTGCTTAATAATAACTTAATTACACTGATTGTTTGATTAAACGTTATCAATATAGAATTATCATTTGAATGTCAATTGATTAACAGTTGACTATTCCAT
>CALQYR020007272.1:9491-66130 GCA_943334845.2 Auanema sp. JU1783
TATGTTGGGAAACAATAACGAGAGTGTGAATGTTCCATGTTGAGGTATTAACATTGGCTCACGACAACTCTGCAAAACAGCAAGTATAAAAGAATTTGCTTGGAAAGACCTTCAGGTATCTGCAGCTCTGCTGTTCCCACATTCATCTCCTTGCCTCCCTTTGTCTGAACTAGAAGGCGTTGCATAGTCGACCTAAAATGAGTGATGAGTACGCGTTGCCAATCCGTCTGTGCAATGTTCACGTGAATTCACGAGGAATTCAGTTTTATTTTTCGACAGACGTCCAACGCAAGCGGTTGCTCCCTCTTCGATTTCTCGTTAACTTACTTGTGATCAGTTCCAGACGAATAATCATACACTTGATAACAAACACCCTGGCTGCAGAGTTCTTCCTGGAGTGTCTTCGGCTTCAACAGAGTTAGTACACATGTAGTTAGTTAGTAGACAAGCTTATGCTTATAACCTACAGTTTAGAAAAGAGAAATGAAAGAAAACAAACAAATGATCAGTTTATACGACAAAAGTAATTCTTTGAACAACATTGAAAAAGGAACTCGATTGCGTATAATCAAAAGAAAACTTTGTTGAAAATCAGTCGAACATAGAGCCCCGCCGAATGGCCATTGGATGATTTCACAAATGTAGTTTTCAATTTTACATACAAAGTATATGAGGACGTATAAGACATGAAAAACAATATAATATATATATTAGCTTTTACATCATCAATCATATACTTGGGAATGGAAAGTAGGAAGATTTATTTCGATAACAAAGGCATACAGTCAATTGACTAGCACGACGAATCTCTTGTTGCCGATGTTCCATCAAAGATTTTTCTTCCCGAAATAAATAGAATATCTTTCAGCTTTTTGTCTAAATAGATGGAACTCTTTTCTCAAATCCCCAATAACAAACGTCTTCGCTCTCTCCCGTTGCATTCTTCAGAAGGCAGAAGGGAAAACAAGACGCTCGTGAGGTTCACCGGCATGATTTTACAACAGACAGATTATTAGTAAAAAGATAAAACAGAAGAATATACAACGAGATAGATGTTTAAGAAGTATTTTCCAGGTTAGGAAACTTATTGATTCGCTTCACTGCAACATGAATGCACATGCTTTGGCTTGGCTATCAAGCAAGTTAGCACCGGTATGAAGTTGGATAGAATGCTTCTTAATGGATACAAACTTATAGGATTTCAGATCTTTTTTCATTTCTGAGGACTGTGGACCACAATGGAAAACTAACGGAAAACTCATAATCTACACCAGATCATGGCTCAATCAGAATCTTCTAAGCTTTACCAAGATATATAGAATAGGGAAAGTTTACACAGATTTACAGGCGGGGCTTCTGAATTCAAGGATTCGCACAGAAGTTGGGGTTGACGACTTCCATGTCTGTTGTAGAGGCCAATCCAGGGCATTCATAGACGCTGAAGTTATTTTCGTCATCAACTTCCTCTTCACCTTCAGACTCCATTCCACCTAGAAGGAAACAAAATCATATATGGAAAGCTATCTCAGTTTTCATACCCGGAACTGCATCTCCGCAGATTATTTTCTGCTTTGTTTGTTGGTAATGATGGAGTTGAGCTTTATAAGCCATTTTCTCATCTTGGGCATCTCCTTGAGGTTTCTGCAACGACAGTTTTGCAAAACGACTTGAAAGAGTTATGAAACCTTTTTGTTGCCAGAACGAACTCCGAAAACAGGTCCGGATCCCGAATATGGAGCATAGTCGCTGTCATCAATATAGTCATGTCTACGCCTGAAGACAAATTCAATGAAGGCCCCTATCTATACATATATAGCTTACTTGAGAATGTATCCCCCGCCAACAACAGTTCCAACTAATCCAACGAGCACAACAGTTCCAACAGCTAAAACGACGTTGTTGAGACATGAGAGAGAACGAGAGAGAGCAAATTAACAAATTTCAAGAACAAAATGATGTCTTCAAGCCTCTTTTCTTGTTTGTTTACTTCTCCCCCCAACAGCATAATTTTCCTTTTTTTTCTTTTTTTTTTCGAAATCGCATGAATGCCTTTTCGGGAGAACGAAAATTCGATTTGAATCACAAATCATTCAACTTGCAAGCAAAATCATATGAAAACTGGGAAGGAAATGACATTGATGGAGATTGTTTCCAAGTAATTCAACTCATATACGGTCATCAACTAATTGCTTTCCTTCCCTCCCCCCCTTTTACTTTCCAACCATGCCACCACTTCTCCCAAATTCCAAAAAGCTTCATCTGGTCCTCTAGGCTTACTGAAGATGGCTATTGAAACACTCGGTTACAGCTTTCTATCACCTCAAATGGAGATTTCTTGTGACAAAATGTCTCATAAAAGCATGTAAATGACCATTTTACGAAGAAAAAGCTTTAACAGAACAAGTGAGTTGTGACAAACATTGGCTGACATGAAGCAACAAAAGGTTTTTCCAAACCAAACGTCGACACACAAAACGACATCTGAGCCATCTTATTTGCTGTTACAAACAGCCTTTTCCTATTTATGAAAAATACAAAATGTTATTTCTCTCCCTCTCTCTCTCTCTCTCTCTTTTCCAAAAAAGGAAAACGGTTGGTCACAAAGCCAAATTGTTCCTTCAAATATGGAAATCTATAGTTAGTTCTCTCCTTTTCTGGAAGAACATTATTTCCTTTGCGTCTACTTTCACATCCCCCTCCCTACCCCTTTTTACAAAGATTGATCCTTCAACACGCACTCTTTCTCTCTCTCTCTCTCTTCCTTTCTCTCTCTCTCTCTCTTTATCTATAAATAGAAACTCTCATAAGCATTTCTTTCGACTTTCTGACTTCATGTTTTTCAGAAAGCTAGCTGTATCCATATAAGGCTAAACCAATTGAGAATGATTTGCGCTCGAGGCACTTTTCGCTTCAATCATTATTCTTTTGCTCCAGTAGGAGCAATGAACGAGGCAGTGTAATTCAGCTCAATCTCTTCTCAATTCTGAACAAATTACCGTAGTCATGTGATGTTAGAATAAGTAAAGAATTAGTGGAAATGAGGAATAAGCACGTGAGAAGAGGAAAGCCGTCCAGAGAGTTATCCCCTCTAGCTTTCCAGTAGTTCTCTAGACCTCCTCATCCCCTCTCTCTCACTACCAATACCACCACCTTCCTTTTTTGGAATTTTTTTTTCAACAAAAAAAGTGTGTTGTCCTCTCAAACAAGTAGTCGTCCATGTTTTGACTGTCCCCAAGTTGTTCCTATACAATTTACATTCAAAATTCACTTTTCTATAACTTTTTTATGAATTAATCATAGGACTATGATGATGTACGCCAGCTGTCAATGATTCTCACACTCACGCACACACACATCTGTACCAATCGCTTTTTGCAATCAAACTGTCTACGTGAAAATGAATGAAGTGTAAAGACTTACCAATTGTCAGAAGGTTCGTGCTGTACTTAGGGTAAAGGCTGGTAGATTCAGCAGATGACTTCAAACGACGCTTATCCAAAGAAGGAACTGACCTAATAAGGAAATAGATTATGACACAATTTAATTTCTTTTTTCACTTCGTTTGCTTAGCTTCAACTGGCTCAACAAAGGAAACATATTCACTTTGTCCTTTCTTCTGAGCAACGAGTGGTTTTTGCTCGGCTTGCTTGGGTAATTCAGCTTCCTTTGGAGCCTTAAAACCAGAATTAAAAAAGCCGAAACATGTCATTGCAACCTCTTCAGCTTGAGCTTGTGGTTGGGGTTTGCTAGCTTCAGGCTTCTTTTCATTCAGATTATCAGTAGGAATATCAGCTTTCAAGGGTTCTTGTTGAAGATCAATCTCCACAGGTTGATCATATTGCTGGTCGTATTCTGAAAACAACGAGCGTTGATGAAATGATTGAGTTAGGCCATCAGAAGCAGCATGACGACGACGTCATTAGGATAATCAATTGAAATTCAAAAATTTGCTTTTAATTATAATGATGATGGTCGAGCTAATTTCGCAGAGAACAAAAAGCACAAAATTGAATAAAAAATTGAGTTCGGTTGTACTTTTGGTAAAGATCACTCGGCTATTCTATAAAAGGACACAATATGCAAATTGTGTGTAGCGATATGAGATGTCTATATGAAAAGCAAAGATCTATACCTTGAGGGCGAATAACTTGTTGTTGCTGCTGCTGCTGAATTTGACGAATGATTCCTTCCAGAATGGCATCATTCGGATCAGATTGGACTGCTTGACGGTAGATTTCTTCCATCTCGTAATCCTTCAAATAGTTTACAATCACATTCAATTCAATACAAAAGGTATAAACCTCGGGGATTGGTCGAGGCTCTTGACGGACATCCTTCTCTGAATCGTAGATCCATGGCTCAGCTATATAGCCCCCTTCAGATGCTGCAAAACGAACATAATATAAAGTATATATATATATGTTATAAAGTTATAATTTCATCTTTTAACGAGCTCGCTCTTTCTCAATCCCCTCACTCTCTCTCTCTCTCTTTCCCTTCTCTCTCTATCTTTCTGCTCCATCCTGAGATCAATGTCTTCTAACGAACACCAAAGACAAGAAAACGGAACACACGCCATAAAAAGAAAAAAATTTTTTCTCTCCGCAGCTTCCCGCCGTTGAAATGAAAAACTGTTTTTCTCTCGTTATTTGTTTACCGGAATATCAGAAATGTAAACTATTTTCGAAAGAGTTTCGAGTTGAGATCCATTAAAAACTTGGAAAAAAAGAGAGAAAATGAGCTAATTCATGCTGTCCTTTTGCATCTGACAAACCTCCCTTCTCACGAGTTGAAAGAAGGAGAGAGAGAGAGAGAAGGAGAGAGAGGGAGAGGAAGGCGCCAAAACGGGTGAAAAGAGAGAGAGAGAGAGAGAGAGAGAGGAGTAAACTACAACTACTATAGGAAAGAGAGAACAGGACATAAGTTTTCTTTTTTTTTTGAAATTTGCAGATAATGTTCGGAAGCAACAAAATGAATTCCATGAATATGGTTTTGCAAAGAAAATCTTCCCCGAGGTCATTTCCTTATTTGCCTTCGCCTATTCAAGATTAATTATAACAAACTCCCCACTCTTCGAACTCTCTTTATATACATTTCAAAAGAAAATATTTTCGTTTGAAAGAGGTTGCGACGTCAACCATAGAAGACTCTCGTAGTAGTTTTTCGTTCTTCCTCTTTCTACTCCCCTTCCCTCCTTCCTCTCTCTCTCTCTCTCATCAATTTCTGGTTAAGTTTGAAGATTGTTTTTGTCCCCCAAAAAAGATTCAAAGGATTCATTCTCTCTCTCTCTATTATTACCTTAATCTCTCTATAATTGCAATTAGAGAAATACAGATAGGGAAGGGAGAGGAGTGCACAAGCAGAGCATTTCCTCCTAACCCATCATCTCCTCCCTCAATCAACACCCTTCTCTCTTCTCTTCATCCCCAACATTCAACACCCATGTTGTTAACGTTTTTTATTAATTTTTTTGTTATTTTTTTTGCATTTCCGTTTCACTATTTGTTACTAATCTTACTGACTTTATAATCAGAAAAACATGGGCAAAACGAGAAAAGCAACGATGGATGTTGAAGCTGAGGAGAAGTCGAATGCCTGCCTGCTTGCTTGCCAACAGCAAAGATAGGATAAACAAGTAATTTCTCTGTCATTTCAGAAATCTTTCATAAATTCAAAAACGACATGAAACAAGAGGGCATGTCAAGAGGTTGGTAGGCAAAGAGAGAGAGAGAGAGAGGAAGGGAGGGAATGGAGAAGGGAAGGAACTTTCCTCTCTCTCCTCTCTCTTCATTTGGCATCAACTATCTGTTCGAATTTGGTTATTTGTGGATAAAAGAATAGATGGGAATTCATTAGAATTTCTAATTTCTTCTTTTATCTTTGGGCGTCTTCAAATCACAAATCTACTATCCGAAGAGGACATCACAGAGGGAGTTAGACAGTCAGAGAGAGAGAGAGAGAAAGGGGTGGAGTACTGGCAGGCTTCTGCTATTGGCTGATGTTTCAAATAAAAAAATCTTACAATAAGCAGTCAAGACGCTAATTAAACACAAAATTCATGAAACTCAGGGTTTTTCTCAGAAATGGCAACACTTCAAATGTTTTTTATTAATGAGCCAAGTTTGAAAACAAACGCAAATGAAGTTGGTGCTCGACGATCGAAGATGATCATCACCAGGCTTCTGTTTCTCAAGATTTCGAGAAATGTTCAATACACCAAACTACGTTTACAATTCTTCAACATGTTCCATACGTCACATAACATTTCAAACAAAAATACTTTTGAGGAGAGAAAAGTTTGACAGAGAACAGCTGGGTCCAGCTGAAGCTTTTCACACACACACACACACATATGAAACATAGGCAACTCTTAGAACTAGTAATAGTGGGCCGATTTATGCAAATTTTATATGGAAAGACTCGTTATAAGATAATTAAGATGTTTATAAATGATTAAATACTCACCGAGTCCATATACAGACTGTAGGGCTACGCTAGATAGCGCAACGAGCGCAACGGCGGCGCGCCACATCCCGTATGGCAAAGAAGTGGGCGGAGCGATCAATAGGCAGGCTCTGGGAGCTGAAACTAGGCGAGTGACGAAAAAGGAAGTCAGGGCAGAGAATAAAAGAAGCCCAGCAGAATAGCAAACGAAATGTGGAGAGTCTCAAAGATAGAAGCTGGCTGACAGAGAGTAAGAAATGAAGAAAAACAGACATTCTGATAGATAGGGGAATGGAAGAGCTGTATGAAGGCAGAAGAGGAGAGGAGTTGAAGAAATGATGGAGACAACACGAGTGGAGCTAAAGGCTCTAAAGAGCATAGTGATGTCATAAAATGAAAGAAAGAGCTTGAGAGCTTGAAAAGCTTCATGTCAAGCAAAAAGGCAGGAAAGCGAGAACGGGACTCGGAGCATCTTCGGCATCAATGAGCATTAGATAATGGCAGAATAATAAGATACTTGATTGCAGTTGCTATTTGTGAGAGAAGCATAGAAAAGAATCATCCCAACAAATAAATCTGATATAAAAGCTTAAAAGTGAAATCCATTCGAAGACCGACAGACTCATGCAACGCGGAGACTTTAATATCCTCCGTCTTTGTAACATCTTTCGGATTGTCTTCAAACTATAAAACAAATGGAGAAATCATTGTTCAGAGTATACGGTACGTTGAATATACAAAATGGCTGAAAGAAGGCACTTGTTTATCCTTTCTTCACAGCTTCATATTCTAATATTACCTTCTATATCTTTTCCCTCCCATAGCTCCTCACCCCCAAGCCCACCATCCGCTCTCATCCCTCGTACTCTTCTCTCTCTATCTCTCTCTCTTTGCATTTCATCTTATATTTATTTTAATATTTTTTTCTCTTCTTATTATTTTTTTCTCTCTTTCTGTTTTATTTCAAAATTGCTAAAGAGCACGGCTACTGACCAATACTCTTCTCTCATTTACATATTCCGATGACGTCTCCGTGCATGACGTGGATGTCAAGCGAACATTCACTCTCATTCAATTACCTTCAGTCGCACAGATCGCTTGCTTCTAAAACCTTCTATTATCCTCAAATATTTATATTTCACAAGACGACAATTCCCTTTTTTGGGCACACGCACAACCTCACAACTCTATGAAGGGAGCGAAAGAGAATGGAGGAATGTAACGTTGGTGACCTTTGGGTGGATGTTTAAAACAACATGGCAATGCTACTTCTCCTCTTCTACTTCCAAATATCCTCTTTCCCTTTCCTTTCAAAAACGTTTTTTGCTTTTCCTCCTCCCCAACTCGCTCTTGAATATGTTAATTAGCCGATTAACTAAACTAGACGGCTTATATTATAATTGAAGGAGGAGGAGAAGAAGAAGCTGCATCGCAAAAGCTCAGCTGTGCTTTAATTACAACGTCTTCTTCCATTTTTTCAAACAAAAAAAACGAGAGACTAATAAGGGATTGTCTTTCAAGAGAAACAAGCTTACATTCCAGACAGGACTAATAAAAGACAAAAAAGAAACAAGGTATCCAAAGAAACAATTCCATTTTCGGCTTTTTTCCAACCAAAAGTAATAAAACTGAAAATTCACCTCCGCCTCCTTCCTCCTCTATCACTCACATGCTCTCAATAAGATGAATTGGCTGATTTCATTCATATTATGCCAATTGAACATATCCCGAATGAAAAGGAGCAAAAGCTTCGAATATATCCAAATTAATGAGCTTTTCGTGACTTTTTCAATCTTGAATTTCTATGAAATATGAGAAAGAAGGGGTTGGGCAGGGGTGGTGGGGTGTGGGGGGTGAGATAGATGAGGCGCGGTAGAAGGGAAGAAGGGGGGGGGGGGGGAGAGAGCTAGCATCGAGTTATTTCAACCAATTAGTTCAGTAGCAATCCCATCCCTCTCAATGCTCAAATAAAGAGAAAACAATTAAATAAAACAAACATCCAAATAGAAGACGAAAAATGTTTTTTTGTCACAAAAAGAAAGATTAATTTTAATAAAAACTGGATGTGGGGCCAAGCTGCCTTCCTCTCCCTTCCTCTCTCTTCCTCTATCTTCCTCTATCTCCCTCGTAATCCTCTCGTTATCCAATGAAACGGCTAAATGACCTATTTGGCCATTTAGTCCTTTCATCCCTAATATGGTTTATAAATATTCTTAATAGATGTTATGCATGAACGTGAATATGTTCACGTGCATAACATCCATTGGATGCAATCATCATTACGGTCGATAAGAGCTTCACAAATGATAATTTCACTCAAAATCTGACGCTTAGAAAGCGTCATTCCTAATGTTATCAGTGCCAGTGAAACGACTTTCATTCCAAATATGGAAAAAGTAAAGGTCTAAAACAATACAACGGAAGGATGACTCTATATGCGCGAATGTCCGGAGCTAAGAGGTAGTAGGTGGAGAAGGTGGAATGATCGATTAAGGAGAGACAGATCAACAAGTTCATTCCACTTTCAGATTGTAAGAGTTGAGTTATCGATTGAAAGGGAGGAAAAAACCTCAAACCAGATTAATTGAGAAGTAATATAAGAAAGAATAAAAATGGAAATCGGTTCTGAAAGCGGACAGCTGAAAGGTTGTCCAGGTGACATAATGACTGAAAGGAATTCGCTGGCTGATAAGAAGAAGCTCGAAAGGTGATAAGCAGACAAGTTAATGGCCGAATCAAAAGGAGTAATAAAGAAAACTTTGTATATTTGTGTCCTACTCCGATAAATATTCCAACGGACCAGCCAGCAAGCCCCCGCATATTTGGCTTAAAGAGCAAAGATTGCATGCAACAGGTGATAGCTCATTCAGCTGTTTCCTTGTTTGTACGAAAAAAGAAAATACAAACAGTTAGTGTTGGTTAAGGAAAGTTGAAGAGGAAGTTTGAAGAAGAGCAAGAAAACACATGCATTAGCTTCATTTGCCTCAGGCAATGATTCTAATGGATTAGAAGAATATGGAATTAATCTAACCAAATCTTGGTTTGAACATGAGAAGCGATATAAACGGAAATCATCTTTGATCTAAGTGAGTATAGACGTCAAGCATATATCAAAGATAAGCTTCACATGAGTATAAAGATCTCTGTGGGTATGAAAATAGAAGAAAAAGAAGAAGAATCGTAATGAAGTGGAGAAAGAAGATGAAGACGTCGACGTCGTCAACGACGATAAAACTGAAACGTCCAATTAGGATATTGGAGTATAGGGAGAGAGAGAAAGAGAACGTTCTCCTAGTGTTCGTCAATTGTAGAATCAAAGTTGTCGAGCTGTTCCTGACAATGCTCACCAGCAATCAATTGTCATCCAATATAGTTTGTGTTTTTCACACAATCACTGATCGATTGTTGGGAATGAAAGGAAATTTATCAAAAAAAGCAGAAAATACTCAGAGAAAGGAGAGAATTCCCCTATCCATCACTTGGTTGACGTGCAAAACATTACCGCATGAGGTAGAAGTACAAAGAGGGAGACTAAGCAAGAGAGGTAGAAGGAGGTAAAGAGAGTGGCTTCAAGAAGAACTGTACTTTGAGTGTTGGTTCGTAGAAAAGAACTTTGGATATGTGGTGGGTGTGTAGAGATAGGAAGTATAGCTCTTCCTTAGAAGGATAAGCCACTTCACTGAAATCTGACAAAAATGAGGATGAAAAGACACTAGGGGATATGTGAACACAAAGGAGAAGCATGACACATTATGTACCATTTCATATTATTTCAATTTCACAATGCTATTTGGTCTGAATAAACAAAAAAATTCGTAAAAAGAAGGAGAGACAAATCAGAGAGAGAGAGAGAAGCTCAGCAATCATTAAGTGAACTAACCATACTGATGTATTCGTCCATGATGATCAGCAAGCAAAAGCTTTTTCAGAAATTAAAAACTCCATTCTTGGGCAGTTCATTGTAGCAGACAGATGATCAAGACAGCAGATAAACCTTGTTCCAGCATTATCTAGAAAGTATTATCGTCCTAAGAACAGAACTATTTGTCAGAAAAACCTTCGATGCCATCTAGAGTTTCGTTGTCCAAAAAAAGAAATTCGAATATGTCCAAGAGTCTTAGCAGATAACAGAACAGGGACGTCAACAAGGCAACCGATAGAGAGAGAGAGAGAGATTCTCATTGCCGTTTGATTGATTTATTTCTGAAATCTCGTAATCAATATCAAATCCTTTTTTGTACTTTTGAACTATTTTTATCATTTTTTCTTCAAAAATAGAAATCACGTAGTGGTTCCGCGTTTGACGAATGACATAAACGAAGAAGGAAAAGGGGGGGGGGGGGGCTTGAAGAAATGAAAATCTGTTAAGATGACGATACCTTTTTGTGATCATCAGCTGATATTGGACGGGTCATTTGGTCGTTTAGATGCCACCTGACATATCTATGTTTATATTGTTAGGAACTTTCGTTGATTGCTGTCTGAAAAACTATCTAATAAACTTCAAATGAAAAACGATATGGAAGACGATGAACGGTCTCGTGTTTCTGGATGTCTGATTAGAAACAGATGACGCTTACCTGACATTTTGATTAATTGACAATTATGTTCGAACGGTTCCAACTTATTCCATGAATCCTTTCCCTCCTCTCTCTTACTGTGTTGTACTCCCTCACAATCATATCAACAGGGCTGACCTGTCTTCAAATGCTCGTATTAGAATAGACAAAGTTCAATAATGGCAAACCTGATGGGCATGAAACCTGATCGTAGCTCCCAGTTTCATAAACTCTTGACAAGTAATAAGGAAAACAAGAATCAAAAGCTATACAGGTCTCTGAAAACAATTGTTGGTTAATCGTTCATCTTCAAGATATACTTTCGTCTGAGATCAAATAATAGATCTACTATTCTATTCTTGGGTTCAAACTATGATCGAATCAATTGACATCGACCTTTTTTAGAAAAAAAACCCTGAAGGACTAAAAAGGCCGTTATTCTCATCCAAATCACCACACAAAGCATTTGTTTTTCAATTGTCCACCATGACAATAGCCAAATTTGGTGATGACTGTATAATCTTACAACGGCTAAAGCCATAACATTCGGAAATGAGACAGAGAGAGAAAAAGAGAATGATAGAGCGGGAGAGAGGAATTGGCTGGAAATAATGAAAGCATTGAAGATGTTGTAGAAAAAGATAACTTACATTTAGAGAGGTGAAGAATTCTTTGTTTCAATTCTCGTCTTCTAACCCCAACTATCGCTTTATTCCTCGTGGTCACATTCCCGTTTTTGGTCGCTTCTCTGCCATAGAAAGGATTGTTACAACATTATGGAAGACACAATGCAAAAGAAAATGTCTTTCGATAGGCTAAGGGCACTCTCTCTCTCTCTCTACCTGCAAGTCTTTCTCTCCTTGCGTAATTTCCACACCTATGAGAGAATGAAGAGGAAGTTCTGAAATGAAAAGACAATAAGCAACAACAGAGAAATAAGAATGAATGTCGTGAATACAAAAGAAAGACATCTTATGTCCCATGTTTAATGAGTGGTTTACCTTCTAGTTCATCAATTTCCTCTTTTCTCATTTCATGTTCTTCTTCAAACCTCTCTCATCATTTTGATAACAACCTTAGCACATAGGAACTGATCATAACAATGGGCGGTACTGGGATTCCCATCCATCTGGGTGCTGATGAAGGGTGGAGAAGTGAAGTAGACGTTGGGTGTTGGACAGTCTACGATTGTCGACCAGTCAAACAGACGAAGAAACACAAACGAGATTCGTCGTCTTTCTTGCCTCCTGCATCAAAACTAACATCCTTAACTTCAACTCAGAAGTTCTAATCAAAACATGAAGAACAACTCCGAAGAGGTGAGCATCTCTAAGAATTATAAAATCAACTGAAATATTCGAATCACTAACGATCTCCGAACACAATCACTGATCATACATCCCTTCGAAGTCTTTCTGTTCCCATATATTAACATCTTTGCTGAAATTATTGTATAAATGAGACATTCCTTCTTTGTATTGCATTACGTTCTGTGAACCACATCATCTTCTCTAGTATGGAGCTTAAGCTGTTCAATGCCAATCGGCTATGATAGTGAACGATTCATCAATATATCTCTAACTTTCCATTTCATTTGCAATATTCATTGGGGGAAAGTTAATGTTGATGAAGATGATTCCCCTGAATCTCCTGAACGATCATACTTCAACAACTCCGTATAGCTTAAGACAAACCTTTTTAACAAAATTTCCGTGAAAACTCTCTAGTGTATATTAATATATCAACTGAAGTTTGTCATAAGACAATCATCTAGGACAAATCCATTTCGAAAACGATATCAGAAGAATTCCATCGATCTCTACTTCTTCTTTTATGAGTTCATCACATTCTTCTAATTACTACATAAATCAACATCATCTTCGCAATCCATGTCTGAAACAATACTAATTACCCTGATTACCATAACTTTCCAATAATTCAATTTTGCTGCCTCTTCTTTGCCCCTTCATTTCTACTTCTACTTCTATTTCTTCAATTGCCATCATCATCATCAACATGTGTTTGTTTTCGATTCAACCTGATCTGGTCCCCCCTTTCAGAAATTCCTTTTAACCTTTCTCAACAAATTAATGAACTACTATTGAAAAATATTTTTTTCCACTTCCCTTAAGATATGTGTTTGCTTCTTCTGTGACTCCTCTTCGTAACCTTTTCATTTTCAATTTGATCTATCCTTTCTTAACCTATTCACGTCTTCATTAGCCGAACAGACCCTAAAGTGTACAACCGAGAACTTCCCCTCCATATAATGCTTTTTCAAACTACCTTCATTCTTGACTCATTTGCTTCATTTTAGAAATCAGATACGAGTTATTGCTGTTTCACCATTATCGCTTTATGCATCACTTGTGTATCAGCCGTCTTAACCTTTCTAGTAGCCAACTACATGTATACAGGCATATCATGCTCACATGATTGGAAATCGGAAGATATGCCCAATAAGGTGAGTAAATTCTAAAAAAAAACAACAATGAGATAAATATTGAAAAGAGAATTTGAAAAACACCTACCGCTGCTGTAAACACAACCGTTTAAGCGGCGTTCAAAACTATAAATAAAAATAAACAGTGTTTAGTTTACGTGAAATTCACGTGAGTTCTATGTGAATCACGTTATGCTAATTTGCGCGTCTATTGATCCCCCAATGAGAAATAGAGATTTGTTGAATATTGTTGAATATAATCCAAAAATGATTACACCAACCAGTTGATGTGATAGCGTAAGTTGAGAGCTTTCTTTCTTATTAATTTCTGAATTATTACAAAAGCTCTTTCTTCATTCTGAAATGATAAGCGATCAAAAATCTTCAGGATTTTTCGAAAATACTTATTCTCTCAGATTGTCAAATGACTAAACGTCGATAGTTTAGTTTGATGACACGTCGATAGAGTTGTCAGATATGGGCAGGTGATGGTTAGTTTCATATAATCATCCCCCTGACATACGCAGTCCCAACAGAATTTCCAAGGAAAAGCTGAAAATAACAGTTCGTCATGTTTTCAGTCCGATTCTATCACAACTTATTGTGGTCAAAAAACAGAACATGGGTTAGAGCAATATGAAAACGTGATTGTTAATCCATCATCAATCAGCTGATCAGCATGCCCATGTCGGAATCGGATGAAATGCTTATCCTACTAGTCCTGTTCTTGTGAACTTTACCCCGTTTTTTTTAAATTCCTAAAACAATTGAAATGATTCGTGTTGCATGTGCCACATTGTGCGCCGCGCAAAACAGTTATGAAGCACGCCTTTCTTTCCCTGCAATGTTGTAAAGCGACATGAATGGATATCTCCCATTAAGGAAGTGTGTGAAGTGTGTGTGTCTGTGTGATGTGATACTTACTGATTTTATCGAAAAATTTCGCTTGTTAAATGCGAGCAATCCTCACGTCATCCAGATATAATACCAGATTAAAGATTGATGGATATTCACTTCCATCTATCATATCACGTCGTCCACTTGTTCGTCTTCTTTTCTCCGAACAGAATCTGTGATATGTGCAGTTTTACTGTTGATAATCAAACATCAATAGTCAGATGACCTTTCCAAGGGGTTCTGAATCATCCACGCAACTTCAATTCGCGTATGAACAATAAGTCAAAATCATATTGACCACTGAAAAAGTCATTCTACCCTCTCGGATATTTTTAGTCATTCTTGTCATTTTAATGTCCAGTTTGACATGCCATCGTAAGGAATTTGCTGAAGATAGAAGTGATAACACATCGATGGTTTCATGATACGAACCAAAAATCTGAAGTGTTTCTCCCCTCTCTCGCCAACGAGAGATCGTTCCTTGGTTTGTCGTTCATGACAAAGAGAGATATAGAAAGCCGCCAATCCTCCCACAACAGCTCTAGCTCCTTGAACTTTCCCTCTAAACTTGTAAGATTTAGTAAACACTTCTCCGCGTACCAAGATGAAATTACATATCCGGCTTTCCATAAATCCAAAAGAAATTGTTGAATGTTGCGACACTTAAAAATCTGATTTTAGGTTCATGCACTGGCCTCTGAGCGGTTGGCAGTTCCAGAAAAGGTTAGCGAACATTGTTCTCTGTTCTTGAACTCTTGTCCCAACGCCTTAGCAAACTAAACAACATGTTATATGCTGAAGACAGCCCTTCCTTGTTTCCAACACCCTCCTTCCAGCTTTCAATCAACAAATACTTATTCATATCTAATTTCAGGGTATAATTATTGTGAAGATGTCAGCCTTGCAAAGATGTTTCATCATGCCCTCTCCCTCATACTCGGTCAGTCCTTTCCCAACACAAAAGCTCCAATTTTCCTGAAAATATCGTTGGAAGACATGCGTTCAATTATTAATCTGCTTCAGCCTTCCGATTCGAGGAGATTCCGCACAATTGAGTCGCGTTTGGCAGAGCAACTAATCTTTCATCTCGCCGGCCAAAAAGCTGTTGATATGTGTAAAAACATGGCAACCTTCATCTTATCCAATCAAGCTTGAGGTAGACATAGCTGAAGAGAATACTGAGAAAAAGATATTTGATTCCAGATCTCCAGGATTAACATAACGAGCAGAAGACAGTCAACATCATAAGTCTTCCTTATTAAATGCCCTAGTCTTTCTTCTTCGAATGCTTTAATTCATGTACAAATTCTTAATTGTATATAAATCTTTATACGAGTGAAAGACACGTAATCACTTAAAATACACAAATAATTAGTCTTGAAGACCTAAAACTTATGCTTAACAAGATAGGAAACGTTAGCGGCTAGAAGCACCGGTGCATACAAATTAGGAGCGACCGAGTATTCACAAAAGTATTTTGAAAGCAGGATAAGCATTTTCTTTACAGTGGCATGCTGAGAGTACACGAGAATACATAAAAGCAGAATGGCCAATGTCAATTAAAGGTAAAAGAGCGCTTTCGAAGAAAAAGGATAAAAACCCAGAGATGATAATGGAATAGATTGAGATATAGAACAGACTAGGTCATTAGTTTTAAGTAACTAGCAACACGTGCACTAGAATGATGAGGATGTCAGAACAGGACATGGAGAAGAAAACTTTGTAAGATATAGACAACAAAGCCCGCTGTAGAATATCAACCCACAATAATGATTGGAAAATATGCGCAAACTGTACAAAAAAAACCATCGACTAGGAGCACCAACCGAATTGAGGCACTAAAACTGAATTCCACAGAAAATAATAGATTCCCTGCCAACTTTAAAAGAGAACTAGCTTTGATTCGATTCGAAAGGATCGTTGAATTGCTCGTTATTGGAAGGAGCCGTATGAGGAGAGCCAGGACTAGAATGGAAAAATGCGTGGTTGAAAGAAAGACTCATCATCATTAATTTCTAGGAAATATCGAAAACACTTACCCAGTTGACTCATGCTGCTGTGGCTGTTGATGCTGCTGTTGCTGTTGTTGCTCTTCGTCCACAGTGGAAGAGTCCGCTCGACTATCAGCATCTTCATGCATATTATTCAAGCTAAATCGGCTGCCATTGTATCCTGGATTCACCTGCCCAGCTTCCTGCGAATAACAACGTTAGTTCAAAGCACTATAGACAAAACAAACCTCGTCAGATTCGGATGGTATTGGTTCCGCTCCAGAGGCATTCCCTTGGAACATATCGAGAAGTTTCTTCTTTATCGATTGAGACAAAGTTGGTTCTTCTTCATCGTCACTGAAGCAGAAATATGATTAGTTCAACACTAAAACAACAGATGTACCTTTGAGCTTCAGTATGAGCAAGGAAGTCATCATAAACAAGTTGCTCGGTCGAGCCGCTTAATCCATGATGTACTTCGGCACGAACATTGGATACAGTCGGAGAGTCTAAGATTACACAAATAGATAAAGTTCTAAGAAAAAAATGGGTACCAGCGTCATCGTGAGACTCGAAAATGGGCGGGATACTCTCGCTGGTAGGAGTGATTTCTGTTGTTGATGTTGCAGTTGATGGTTGCTGAAAACACCCACGATTAATAAAATCTTTGAGTCTTTATTTTGCCTGTGTTCTTTCATCATCGCTAGATTCACTGTCAGAGTTCTTGGCTCCAACTCTCCGCTTGCACATAGGACAAACCTTCCGATTCTGTGTCAACCAAGGATCGATACATTTGCAATGATATGCTGAAAGAAACAGGATTGAAAAAGTACATGCTCCAATAAAAAATTCAACCGCTCAATACATAAGTGAAGAATGAAATGAAAACATCATTCTAATGTCACGTAGCGTCCACGTGAAATATAAATAACAAGTTATTTTAGTAGATAACTTTAGAACTAGAGTTCTTGCATAAACAAAAAAAAAAGAAACTTACTGTGTCGACAAGGTAGAACCCTAAGACGCTCGCCGTCAATAAATTCATCTAGACAAATGGCACATGTATCAGGTTCATCATCTAGAATGCGATAGACACGTGAGAGGTGCGAAAAGATGGGAGTGAACTAACCTTTTCTATATTTCTTGGTAGGAATCTTTTTGAGATTTCTCTTTGAAAGACGTTTACGAGATATACGACGACGTTCACGACACAAACGAACAGCCTGAAATGCTTATGCCTTATGAAATTAAGTCGTAAACAAAGAACTCACCAAACTAGTTAACAAAATGAAGAAACAAAACCCGACAACAACAACAAAGGGAATAAGGTATCTGAATAAGTCGTAATACCCTGGTGAAATTTTGATTTGTACAAGAAATCTGTAATACAAGAGTGATGAGATGAAGAGCAAGTGTATGTTACTTACCCTTTGGAAGGAGGATATGTAGTCATCATGGTGTCGATGCAAGCATGACTAACCATAACTAGAGGAATTTGAACCTTCAATAGTTGTTTTCTTGCAATCCGCAAAAGACACAACTCACTTTGTCAGCAAACTTTCCTCCATTCATATCTACTGGAGCTTCACCAGGTTTGTTGAAAATTATTAAGGCAGCTACATTAATTGGAGTAGAGTTTTGAGCATAATAAGCCTGAACGAACGAAAATAACTAGAAGATAATCAGAAACCAAAGCTCACTTTCTCGGAAAAGTTACATTTACCCCTAGGAACAATTGCAAAGTAGTCGTCACATATAGTTGAGTTTACATATGGCTTGATCTGAAGAAACACACGAGAGTTCACCATCAGCATAACATGCTAGCTCTTGTTACCTTCACTTCTGAACAAGCATCATCTGGATCCGTAAATACTGCACATCCAGCTGAATGCTTTGTGAAGGAAAAAGCAGCTACATCGGCTCCGAATGAAGCACCAGTTGCTTCGCAACGAAGTACTGGTCTCCGTACCCCTGATGCTTCATGAACCTACAAACAATAGAACTAACATAGGTGTGTGTGGGAGATAGAACTTACAACTTCAACACTATACTGTGAAATCACTTCTTGTGCAACCGTTGTCATGAAAAGGATAACGGATGTAAAGAAGAGCATCGTCACAATGACGACAGTGATTAGTCGCGGAATTTTGGCCGAATTTATGTAATCACTGACACTTCAAAGCATGGAGACGTGACGCCTAGAAAGAACACATTCAGGTATCGAAGTTTCAACAGTAAACGAGGAGAAAACGAAATATTGTAGGAATCATGCTTGTATCTCAACGAGAGCTCAACGAAAACAAAACAAAACTGAGCCCTAATCGAATGTAATGTTCTAAACGAAGTTTGTACTCGGAAAACGAGCTGATGAAACAAAAATAAATGAAAAAAAGAACAAATTTAATCAAAACTGGAAGTGTAAAGCGTGTTGAGGAGCGCAATAGTCGGTCAGCTGATCACCTCGCGCTTTGCGTACTAGCCCAACCAGAAACGCAATCGATACGAGTAGCCGTATGTTACGCTAATGTTGAACTAACAACCGTTCTGTCATCTGTCCTGCGAGAGAGATCCAAAAAACCGTTTCTACTAAATTCAATCAGAACGTAATAGGTACTGCTCTTGAGGTCCGCCCAAGAGATGAGTAGACAGGGCACGCGGCGCGTTCGTCTTAGAGCGCGTAATGTATGTTGGAGGAGGAGCCAAAAGCGACCGTAGCGATCAAATGCAATAGATTGATCTCAGCATATCCAAAAATGGAAATCAACAAGTTCAGATATAATGGTTTGATAATAGATATGTGGTGAACCACACGAAGATCAAAGCATAATGAGTCGGTGAATTCGTTGGGGAATTGACTGATGAGTAGTGAAAAAAGTATTTGATAAGAACATCGATACGAGCATCATTTCAACGGGTCGATCGGTACAGTGTGTGGTAGATAGAAATTACGAAATCGAGTAGCGAGAGAGGGTAGTTGTAAAGTATAGTGGCTAAGTTGACTTCATCCAACTGCTAGTTCAAACTGAGAGGAAGGTTGCGAGATTAGGAGAGAAAGGGAGAGGAGAAATGTCTGAAAAGGGTAATTTGCTCATGAATTAGCCGCATTTATGAAGCAATAATGATATAAAGGAGAGAGGTTCTTGGCTTTTAAGCCAAAGGAGACTGCGGATCGAGCTGTTTCAGCCATTTTTGTGTTGTTCGCGTTGTGTACGAATGAAATAGAAGAAAAGTGCGAAGTAGAAAACATGCACTTGGTCGTCGGAGACCCCACGGTGCAGATCGGCTTGATGGCGTTTTGTTATTTATCGACCAGAATATGGAGAAAGTGAAGGAAAGCAACAAAATGGCAAATATTGATAGAAGTGAGAAAGAGAGAATGACAAAAAATGCCCGAAATTCACAACAATCCTATCGTCATGGCTGGCTTCTTAGTGCCAATGATGATGATGAAGAAGCTGGCGGCAAGGAGTCAAGGTGCGAGGTTGCAGGGCAGTTTTGAAGGAGAGATTTGGTCTAGATAACACCCCAAGGACAGAATATGCTTAGAATAAGCGTGTCTGATCGGAATGGCTCATACACAAAAAGAATCTTCATGCTTGAACCTTTTACTTTGCTACTTGCACTATACTGGTTTCCCAGATATGAACAGACTAGCTGATTAGCAGAAATTTCTTATTCAGCTATCTCTCTGCCTTTTCCTCTCTTGTCGTTCTTTCTTTATTCGTTTAATGTCTTCCTGAGAATGAGAAGCGAATCATGGAAGACCCGGAACAAACCAAAGCCAGCGGTGAAAGCGTATGCAGCGATGACGCCAATCAAGGAGAAGCTTAAGAAATCTCGAGCAAATCTTTTCTTTTTTCAATATGAGGAGGTTACATGAATTATAAGTTAATTATAAATCTATAATAAGCTTAACAATGAAGATGTAACGAATGTAAGACTGAAAGTAGAATATGATTTGAGGGAATGATGAATGAAGAAGGAGAAGAAGTTGAAGAAGACTGAATGGCACACAACAAGCAAGAGAGGCAAGTCTGCAGAACGTCTAAAGGCTGGGAAGTGGTAGAATTCAGAAGAAATCGAAAGAACAGGTTATAATATAACAATCGATGAATAACGTTCATCATTAAGATGGTTATGGATGGTTCTGATCAGAAAGATGAATCAAAGCAGCAGAGTTGTAAATGGCGTCAGAGTCAGATAGTCATAGGATACAAATCTTCAAAATAAACTGAAAATGCCAACAAAACATGTCTTTCAGGAGAGAACGGAGAAGGAGAGAATGAAACAACAATACGCCTATTATCATCGAGTCAACTAAACCGTTTGTGAAACGTGAAAATACAATGAAATGGAAGGTGTAAGATTGAAGACATGTAGACCCACTTCTTCTACTTTAATCGCAACTTTTCAGAACACCGACGACGACGACAAATATCAACAATCAGTCATCTCAATCGAGTTTGTCATTGTTAGTCACAAAAATTGAAAATAGTCAAGTTTTGCTTTAATTAGACGAACTATTAAAGTAAAAAAAGGCAGCAGCAACACCAGCAGCTGAGAGAGTACTTGATGATGACCAAAACAATTTTCAGAAAAAGATCAGAAGAAGCGTTTTGAG
Organism: Auanema sp. JU1783; assembly: GCA_943334845.2. NCBI lineage: Eukaryota > Metazoa > Nematoda > Chromadorea > Rhabditida > Rhabditidae > Auanema > Auanema sp. JU1783. The sequence continues at coordinate 30,447 of CALQYR020007272.1, forward strand.
AGTACAAAGTTCGCAAAAGTCGGAACAAACCTAGAGTTGCATCAATAATTCTTCCGATATAACAAAGACTAGCACAGAGAATAGTTTAAAACAACTAACAATAGAACTTCTTCTAATTATAAGAAAGGATTTCTTAAGTCATTGGTGTGATTTGGCTCTTTGCCACAATCCAATTTCCGGTCAATTGCGGGAAAGATCACCAAGCACGACTGTCATCTGACCCATGTGGATGACGTTAAAACTGATCACAACACGAAAGAAAGATCAATTTAATAGAAAAATAAAAGTCGATCAAGAATATAATCAATGAACACACAGTCAGCATTGGGTTTGATCACAAAATGCGATTAACACCGTATGTAGTTTGTGTCTATGCGGTTAATATCATCTGATGTTTGAGCAACTTGGGATCTAGGTAATCCTTGTGGCTCACCCACAGACATAGACACACACAAACACAAAACCGACTAGAGAAGGCAACGCTGTTTAAAAGATGAAAGTTTGGGTTGAGCAGTGTTGTAGAAAATAAAAAAAACGAGAATAAAATGTGAGAGAACATCATAAACAAACAGTTTCGGATATCAGAGAACTTTCAGAGAAATATGAAGTGGAGGGTGTGGGCATAGCAATGAGGTTCGCAGCAGAAACATACCCGATGCGACGAAAACAAAAAATTTATCAAAATGTTTATCATATTCTGAAGTATCCATAAACAGTCAAGAGACCTTAGCTCATGGCAGCAAAGAGGAAAATAAGTTTAATGAGAGAGATCACAAATTGAAATTTCGACCAAAGATTAGAAAAATTAAAAAAAAAACTTTTTCCAAAAAAGGAAAAGTTGAGAGAAAACAAGTCGTTGTGACCGAGAAAGCTATGTTTTTGGGAAATGTTTGAGATAACAGAATGCTTCAATTGCTCAGTCAGAGCCATGGATGGTGATGGGTGGTGGGGAGGGGGGAAGGTAAGAAAGAGGAGCCCAAAAAGCAATTGGAGCTGGTTTGAAAAATTCGCACTCAATCACATCTCAAGTCCAACATCATTAACGGATAAAGAGAATGGGGGCTGAGAGTGGAAAGGAAAGAGGAAAATGGGTGGAGAAGCACAGAAAGTTCAAGAAACACGCGAGATTATAGTCGAAAGTACAAAAGAAGAACAATTCGTTGAGATTACTAAGGAAAAAAGGAACAAAAAGAGTAAAAAGGCAGAAAAGAGATTCAATGAGGTCATAGATTTTCCATGAAAAAAACGAAAAGAAACTTGACATGTTTATGTGTGATCTGAGCCCCGTTTTACAATTGAATATGAAGAGAGTGATGCAGGATGAGAGATATGATGGATTCATATTCTACTAGGAGCTGGGGAAGCAAGGAGGAAGAGGATGAGAGAAGAAGAGTACAGAGAGAGAGTGAGATGAGGAAAACGTTCGAGCTAAAGCAATTTGTTCCAAAAAAAAACTGAAACTTGTAGAAGAGAGGATACCCATCAAACGAAAAGCCGTCAAAACAAGAGTTGCAGATCTTCAATTTGTTTAAGAAGTTGCTCATTTTCACAAAGATTTTTTTGCGATTTTCTCTGTAATTACGTGAAATGTTCTCAGATAGATAAAGAAGAGAAGGCAAGAGAGAGAGAAGAAAGGAATCTGTGAGGCGAGAAAGTGAGCATGCAATTCCTGTGACGTTAGGTTTTAACTACAAAATCAGATAAATCGCATAAATATTCATAAATCCTGCTGGAAAAAGAAAAAAAGAGATTAATGGAAATTAAGATAATCCTTGAAGAAAGATTCTTATTAACTCAATCAAAAGAACATATATGTCACGGGGGGGATGAGAAAAGGAGGGGGAAGAAACCAAAAGATTGCCCGAAGGCAGTTTGCAAGCAAACTGATAGAGTTTGAATCATCTGAAAGCATCTTAGCCAAACAGACATTCTCTATCAACATCCTGAACTATTGTTAACAAATCATTTGAGATGAAAAATTTTTTTAACAATTTAAACGATTCAAAAAGGCATCATAAATGCAAACTTGACGATCTTTGATAAGCTTTTTACAAAACAAAAACACTTTGCTAACAAAGAGAAATTCAAAAAAACAAACTCGGAATACATTAGAAAGCACGTGGATGTAGATTGTCTTCACGTTTACGCAAAAGCTCAAAATGCGGATACAATTGTACTAATTATTCGAAAGGAATGAAGCAAACCGACAATGAAATGAAAAGATACAAAGAGACATAGATATAGGGGCAGAGAGAAGGCAAAGAAGAAAAAACGAAGTAAAAGGAGGTTAGAGGGGAGAGATAAAGAGAGAAAAGGAGGGATGGAGAGAGAGAGAGAAGTGAGGGAGAAAAGAAATAACACAACCGTTCACCGCTCGCAAATGCAGATAAAATGATTATAGTCACGTCATACACGTCAATGCCATTCGCATTTCTCACGTAGACTTCACGTACACTCGCTGACTATGTTAATTGCCGTGAAAAGTCTTATTTGAAATAAAATATTTTCATAAATCAGGCTTGACTGATATTAACATTAAATATGCAAATAATAAGCATTACATACATTATGAGTGAATTTAATAAGTGAAAAGACATTGTCAGCAACTCATTCACCACTGCCACCACCACTAACACCACCAGCATCAGAACCACACAAAGCCCAACGGCATGATTGAGTTATTGGAAGAAGAAGAAGAAAAAGAAGCAAAAAACATTTGTTTGAAATAAAGCAGTGCCGTTTGATGAAACATTAGCCGTAGAGCAATGATCAGCCAATTATTTGTAGTCCTCACTTGGCTTTTGTTTCAAATAAACGAGCCATAACTATCAAATGATGGATGATAATGTTCTTATTTAAATAATAAATTTTGAAAGCAACACGATGACGATAGAGGAAGAAAGAGAGAGAATGAGAATGAGAGAGAGGGTAAGGAACATAGAGAGGGAGTGAAGGAGTCAAGAAAGAAACTTTCAACCACAAAAAAATAAAGTTCATATGAACAGACGAGCTTTTTCGTGTCAACAGCTCCTTTGCCCCTTTCGCACGCCCCTTCTCTCTATTACCTCTCTCTACTCTTCTTTCTCTCTAACACTTTCTTTTCTATTCTCTCTTTCTCTCTCTCACATCATCGCTTTTTATCATTTATCAATGGTATTGATAATTCAACTAACATATTCTTAAGAATTGTTGTCAAAACGAAACACACACACACACACAGACACACACACACACATGTTATTTCAAAGTGAAACTTGTAAAGGTTCAACCTACTCTTGTTATCCTTCAGCTTTAAACCAGTTGACATTCAATATTCTAATTTTCATTTTGCACTCACTCACTAACATCTTTCTTACTTGAACATTACTAATTCTTCTCATACAACACAAATGGAACAAAACAGTCTGAAAACAGCAGAAAAATGGAAAAAAACGTTTTGCAGATCATAATCGATGTGTTGGCAACAACCCTTTTCAGATAACAATTCTGTGGAGCGTATTTCCATTTATTGGACTACATGGATATGTGAACCTCCAATAAACCTTTCATGCGACTAATCTCTCTCCACTTCTGTAACTCTTGTAAGCGTTGATGGACAATCATCGTTAAGCGATGTTTGGATCATTCGAACGAAGATTGTTCTTGAAACATCCTTTCAGTCACAAATAACATTTGAAATTCGATGAAAAACAAGGAATGTTTCAATATTTGGTTGAAGACAGACACTCAATCGATAGCTTGTCTCTTTCTCTGTATAGTATGGTGATGATGATGGTGTGCATGTGTAGTTGGATATGACTTTCCTTAATATGTCTTCTTTATAGTTTGACCTATGAAAATAAGAAATTTATAACAATAGTTTATTATGCACAAATGACGATGTCAAAAAAAAAAGAAAAAGTGATTAGGGTTGGGATGAAGCAGAAGAAGAGAAAAAGAAATAAAAGGAACTCTTCTTCGGAGCTTCGAAACGATTTAAAACTAAGAGAATCACAGTAACATCACTTGGATAGAAACAGCTTTGAGAAATATGATTTTGGCAGCTGAAATCATAGATATATGGAGGGAAAGGAAGAATATACAACGTCGGAGGGGAAGGAAGGGTATAGAGGGAGGGGGGGGGGGTCATGTAAAAGTAAACAACAATAACTGAAGAAGAGGGGAAGGGAGGGAAAGGAACGAAAGAGGTCTGGAAGGAAGGGGAAGGGGCAAATACTGATTAGGGAAATGACTCTTTTTATCTCTGAATCTATACATATATATATATATATATATATTTATATAAATAATTTTATAAATATTTTGTATAAATAAATAAGAACTTGGAGCTAAACACGTAATGACTATTTGGCTTTTTACCCAAAGAGTGAGAAAGATTTGCGAAGAAGGAGGAGAGGGAGAGGAAGAGGAAAAGCAAAGGAAAGCTGTTTTCATTCTCGATTGCCAAACATAGTTAATACGTGAACTAATCTACAGAGGAACCTTTAAACAAAACAAAAAGATAGAGAGAGAGAGAATGAAGAAGGGTGATTGGGGAGTGGGGGGGGGGGAAAGAATCAAGGCAAAGGAGATGAAATGAAATCACAATTGTCAGAAATATGTTTGGGAAATATAACCGCGCCTGTAGAAGTAACTGATTTGTTTAAATATGAAGCAAAAGAAACCAAAAGAGAGAGAGAGAGGGGATAGAGAGAGAGGGAGATGACCAATGGTAAGAGATTGATTGTTGAAAAGCCAATGCTGAATAGATGAAATGAAGGGGAGACCGAAATTGGGAAAGCAAGCTACTAAGCCTTAGGCCAAATATGACAAGAAACCTCATAATACAGTGTGGATATCATTCATATGGTAAATATGTGTGAGAAGATAAAGATTCCTTTCTTTCTGGTGTTTTGAATTACATATACATCACGGGGAGATAGCAGATAAAACATTTTCAGAAGAAGAAGAAGGCCAGCAGGAGTATACACGATAAATCCGATAAAACTATATCAACTAGTTAAGGCAGGAAAAACAAATAAAAAAGAAACCGTCTTATCCAAATTTGGCGAATAACGAAACTCGCAAAATCAAGCGTTCGTATGTTTTCTGGAAGATCAGCTCTTCCTCTAAAATTTTCTTTTTTTTTCATTTTGGTTCTCATGGGAAACGGTATGTACAGCAACTAGTTTCCTAACTAATGTAGGAATGAGTCCGAAGGTTCAAATAAATATTTTGGGAAATCAGAAATAGAATTCTCGAGAGGGGAGAGTAGGAGTAGGTTCTGATGATGGTACAAGATACAGTAAGAATTTCGATTCGTATAAAACAGTATGAAGGGGAGGATATACCGACCAGCGGAACATCGATGAGCTTGCTAGCACTTTGATTAGCTCAAAGTATATATCTCATTCTACTTGGGATTACTCTGGAGGGTTCTCATCCACAAACATCCCCCGCCCAAAAAAGGATTCAAAAAATCATTCGATAAATGATCAACCAGCTATGTGACATACGATTCCGGGAATATGATTTGGCTGAAATTTCAGGGAAGAAAAAAGAAAATACGACAACGTCAGGAAGGTCTGATGGCCAGATCAGAAGGCAATGTTATCGGCAATTTGAAATCCTTTGTGTCCATGACACTTCTTACGTAAACGAAGCTTAACTTTTAAAGTTCTCTAGGAGCGTTGCTGATTGTATGTGCAGCGCCACCGATGGAAGAAGGCAACGGTGGGCTGGGCGTTGATAAATTGAATAGAGTGTCAACAAATATGGCTACAACCAAAGAAAACACTATAAAAGTCATCTGAAACAACAATTTGATCATGGTTCTACAGAGGTAATCACAAACCACTGCAATGGATGTTATGCCTCGATCAGCTCGTAAATGCCACCATGATGGTTGATGATCTTCTTCTGTTGTTTCCACCTCGTACCGATGTTTCTGCAATATTATAGTATCAATTTAGTTTGGGACATCAAAATAGTTACATAGGAAGCTTTCTTCTCTATAATCTGATTAGCCATGTAGACAACAGAACTTGGTGATCCAACTATTTCACCGGTTTCTCCTTCTGGCCGAACACATAAGACTCTGGCTTGGACAGCTGATGGATAATCAGATACTTTCAGGGTGTATGATGTCATCATTCCTTCGTACACCTGGAATAGTTTTTGATCACAGTTGGTATTAATATCTTTTTAATGAATTACCGTATGCCACTTGGCATTATCGAGAGAACAGTCCAAAGCTTGTAGGCGATAGAATAATCTTCGGATATTGGGCTTATGGATAATGGGAGTCCATTCTAACTGATAGCAGCCTGAACCAGCATTTGTAGCGACCAAAGGACTTTTCATAGCCGGTGGAGCAGCATAGCTCGTTCTAAAAGCATAGACTTCCGACCAGGGACCAGCTCCGTTTTGACTAAAAACCATTTCTTTAAACAGAATGGAGTGGACGGATGCATACCGGTCACTGCTGCGGATTTGGAAACGATATTCAGAGTTCTCTTGTAAACCGCGAACTTTAAAAGAGCATTGATCTCCATCATAAACTGTTGACTGATGATCACTATCAGAGAGTCGAACGATTCTAAATAATTAGCATAAAGGGTGATCGTATTCAATGGCGCGTACTGTTCACGTGAGTACGTGGACTTTTTTATTTTTAAACGTCTATACTTTGGGAGCGGTTGATTCTGCTGTGCAAAAACGTTTTCGAAAGAACCAAATAGGTATGTTTGACTGTTTTTCATTTTATCTTATTTGTGTGCTCACCTGTACGTTAAGAAGCTATGAGTGTTCTGTGGTTTCCATTTCAGACGCAGGGAGCTCGACTCACATTCGGCTTCAAGACTGAAAGTGAAGATTTTAGTATGAGTATACCATTACACGTTTACGTTGGTGGGTTAGGAGGTAGACATCTTGTTCGTCCAGATATAGCAACGGACAATCCTGTTCCGACTCCGTTTTGAGCGGCGATTTCAACTCGATAAGGAGTATCGGGCTGTAGGTCACACAAACGGTGTTCACAGTGAGTCTGAGCGGGATTAGCCAAAACACACGAGTCCCTCACAACCTGTAGTTTTAAAATCAGTTTTAGAAAAAAATAAATAGGTATGTACCTCTCCACGGCTTTCGACGCGAATGTGATATTGTTGAATTGGATCTCCTCTTGCATCAGGTGGAAGCCATCGAAGAATAAGTATCGATGTACTTTCTGCCTCGATGGATACGCCTGCAACTAAACAATAAGAATTTTTGAAATCAGATGTTGAATTACTATCAGGTTGGGACGGAACTCCAGCGAGTGTTGTGAAGTACATCTCTTCAGATGGCAGAGATTCGCCACCGTCGTGATATGCAATAACCTGGAAAGGAATTCAGAAATTAACACAAGTCAGCAGGAATGTGTCCTTACTCGACAAGAGTAGTTCCTTGAGTATCCAAGCATTGTGAGAGTGTATTTACACTCATTAACCTCATACTTCTTCTCGTTGATAGGCTTAGCGTCTACAATCTCACAGAAGTAGATATGGAATCGGGTATCAGCACAGGAATCAACAGCAGTCCAGGACACGTACGACCTGTAAGAAGTAAGTATGTTCGAGGGCGTTTATGTGATTGGACTCACTTATCAGCTGATAGTCTCAACTCTTTTGGAGCCCTTGGTGGTGGTCGAGGTGACAACATAGCACCAGATGTACTCCAATCTCCCTCTAGTCGGACGTTCGACGAGGAGATGATAACAGCTCGAACTTGCACTTCGACATGAACACGACTAGCTAATCCTTCAACGGAACAAGTTGTTTCTTTTCCGGAATAGATAATCTCGTTATTCGAATCTACGCGTCTAACTTCATAAATGAGAGTTGTGGTAGATGGTAACTGGAAGCACATAATTAATTGATAGCAACAACTGAATAGGACTTACACTTAATTGGGGAGCTTTCCATGTGATAGCAATGGTGCCTACACCAGCTCCTTCCAATTTAGGAGCTGAAAGTTGGGGAGGCTTTTGGATGAGATCGTCTTCAACTTTGGGAAGTGAGAAAGAGTCGGAGAAGTCACTCTGCAATATGATACATACATATCAGAAGATCAAAAGAGTTATAGATTACCGCAACGCCTTTCTTGTTCACAGTCTGTACTCGGAAGTTCTGGACATCTTCTTCAGTGATCATACAGCTCGTTTGTGGTCCTTTGTATAACGTTCGGAATTTGTTTGGGCTATTAAAGGATGAACCTTCTAAATGATATGTAAATTCCCGTTCTCTGAAAAAATTCCGTAATTAAGGTAATTATGATAATGAGGCAAATTACTTTGCTGATGATACTCTCCATCCTATTTCCAATTTCCTTTTTGTTTTCATGAGGATGTAAGGTTTCGATGGAACGACAACACGATCGTTTGTGGTGGATCGTTCTGACTTTCCATGTGTTTTCACATAAACCCATTCGGATTTCTGTGAATCCCCTTCAGCTGAATGTGTTTGGAGTCGGAAACAGTATTCACTTGAACTGAAAATAGAAACGTCATATGAGCCAAGCTCGCATGACACTTACGGTTGGAGATCTTGAATCGTAGCCCAACAGGCTGAGTTCCTCTCACGTACTGTGCTTAGAACTCCTTGTAGTACATCGTTCATTTCAACAGAGTATTGAACATCTCCTTGGCTAGGCCAAGTAAGGCGGACAGCTCGGGTTGAAACAGTTGTGACATTAGGAGCGGCTGGTTGTGAAGGTGGTTGGCTATGGTCAGGCCTTGTTGAGGCTACCAAACAAGGCGACAATCCACTTTCACCAATACGGTTTGTAGCTGTGACTTGTAGTCTAAGAAATGGATTATTCATTCGGACAAGAAAAATTACTCATTACCTATAGGATTTTGATGGTTTCAAGTTGTTGATCTTGGCTTCACAACCTCGTCCTTCCCAAACTTTTTCGTTGTTCGAATCGTTTTGATGTGTTACATATACGGTGTACACTTGAATGTTGGCTCCATTGTCGTTTGGACTTCTCCAAGAGATGGTTAACCAGTCTGATCCCGCATTTACGAATCTTCAATTCAATTCATTTTAAACTGTTCTCCTTTCGTTTACTTACTTCGGAATCAAAGGAGAGTCCGGCCGACCGGGATGAGTTTTGAAAAAAACTGGCTGACTAGGTTCTCCAGTTAAACCTCTTTCTTCTAAAGATGCTTTAAGCTGTACGTAATAATCCGTGTTCGGGCGAAGATGACATAATCGAAGGTGAGTTCCAGATGATTCACAACTGCAGAAGAAATATTTGAATAGAAACATTTAATACAAACAACTAACCGATAACTATTTACAAATCGACCTTGATTCTCAAACAAAACAATTTGATACGAGTATTCAGACGCATCAATTTGAGGGAAAGGACCACCGGGAGCAGAAGCCTGAAAACAACATTCGTCAAATGAGGCAAAAAAAAGTAAAATCAATACCTCTGAGGTGTCTATTTCTTGCCAAGCAATATCTGCTTCAGTGGGGGTCACTCGAACGATTTGAGGAGCAAGAATTCGACTAAGCATTTCACGTACACGTTCATATTCTTCTGAATCAATATCCATCTCCTGAAATCAATGAAATAGTTAGATGTTCACAACAACAGCGTGTTACGTGATCCACGTGAAAAAAGAGTTCACGTGAATTACGTGAGAAAGTTTATTTTGATTATTTCAAGCGTGGCAAACGGTTGTTCTTGATTAACGCTCTCAAAAGTAATAGAAAAACAATCAAAATAAAAAGTTAGTGAATGTAATGGTTCGTTTGCAAGATGATGTAGCTGCCAAAGAAGGACATGGAAATGAAAAGAGCAAGAAGGCACCCAAATCCCCCAGTAAATCATAAGCTAACACATATAAACCAAAGTATCCCTCGTATTGCATACGATATTTCTGTATTTTTCTGATAATTTTTGCAAAGAAGAAGACTGATAGATGCTGTAGAGGAGAGAAAGAGAGAGAAAGAGAGATAGAGAGAGAGAGGGAGCTAGGGAGAAAGAAAGAGACAGAGCAAGAGAGATAGAGAGAGAGAGAAGATGCCCACCGCTTCATCGTCACGAGCGACGTGTGCTGCAACTGTGGGACCAACATGATCTTGTATATTCATCTTGTGTGATCCTCCAGAATGATGTGACCATTTCCTATTGACCGTATATAGAGGGGGTTGATGGAAATGGTTGGGAGCATGTGGTGTAGACAATCGAGAAGCGATACCCTGTAGAAAGAGAAGCTAATCCATAGTGTTGTGTCAATTAAAGGCAATATTATATAAATATAATAATAGTAATACTGAAAAGTAGTGCAGAGGACGAACAGAATGAACAAGGAAAGCTCCGTTCAGCTAGATGACCGAATAAGACTAATGATCGTGCACTAATGATTCTCTAACTATTACATGTTAGGTTGTATACTACATCCCTCGAACTCAAGCTTATTCATGCAAAAAATGTAATTAAATGCTTCTGACAGACTACTAGCTAGTTTCAACCAAACACAACCGAATAAGCAAAAACAAATATTAATAAACTAAAGAAAACATTTGAGATACGAAAGCTACTGACCGAGTTAGGCGTCTGCACATTCGGATAACGTGGAGGAGTCTCAGGAGATAAGATGAGGTGCCGAAGTATGCCCTGAAAACAACAATTTTTTTCTTTTTTTTTTCATCTTCTCCTTCTTCTTCTTCATCTTCTTCCTCTTCTACATCTAATTTAATCCTTCAAGTTTTCTTTTTTCTGAGTAAGCATTTCCCTTCAACGCATTATTGTCGTCATCTGAAGGCTCAACTTGATGACGACACGTGACGTTTAACGATCACAACTGGACCGTGGCTCTTTTCTCTCAAATTAGAAGAGCATTTTCTTTTTTCGTTAATGTTGCTAACAATTCGTTGACAAACTTGTTCGCAAAAGGATGACGCTGTGTTGGCGAGAAAAGCTTTCACGCCTCTCTCTACTGAAACAACTCAATCTCGTTACTCCTTTTGTTATCTTTTGCTTTCGTCTTTCATCTCTTAACGAAAAAAAAAGAAAAAAAAACGAAAAATGCAATTGAATTGTCATTACATTCAATAGAATTCACACTAGTCTTGAAACGAATATATCCCAACGTCTTCGCTTAACAAGTCTTTCTCATGTTTTGTCTATCTCTGTCTGCTTCTCTTTTCGTCTCTCGTTGTCTTGTCTTCCTTTTCCACTCTCTCTCTTGCTCATTGCTCTCAAATGTTTTTGCCGTCCATGCCCTCAGGCAGTCGACGTCATTTCGCGTGGGTAGAAATACACACATTTGCCATATAAGGCATTGAGCCAGTAACAGAGAAAGAGACAGAAAGAACGAGAGGATTCCATTCCATACAAAGCCTTTTTCAACTTCTCTCCCCCTCCCTCCCTCAGTAAAATAATCAGAATTACATGGTTCTTTGTCCAAAAATGGAAAATGTTTTAAATAATTGACAAATTCAGGAGTTAATCTCCTTGAATATGTCCACTTCAAACAACACATATGCAATCTCATTGAAGAAGAAGATGAAAAAGGTTCGAACATACCTGATCGTCGACTATCTGATGAACCATATGGCCGGGAGGTACATGGATTGGCAAGGCTGAAGGAGATACTCCGCTTTCACCAACCATCCGAACTGTGGCAGGTCCTAGAAAGGTAAGTTTGGATGAACAACATGAATGGCAACTCTAGTTACCTGTTATGTGTTGAACTTCACTTCCTACGATGATGGATAACGTTTCTCCAACTTGAACATGAACAAACAGATCATTCGGAGCACCAGGAGGAGTGGGATGTAACCAATTCTGAAGCTTTGGTTTAATGACAAACAGTTATTGATTTAAGCATATATGAAAAGTTAAGATGAGAGGAAAGATGAGACATGTGAATGTTTTTGATATTCGGATAGAAGATGAGTATGTGAAAGATGAAAAACAGACTTACCGGTAGATTGGGATTGATGGGCATCGTCGGATAACAGGGCATGGTACTAGGAAATGTAGTTGGCCGAGGATAGAAAGAGGCTGGCTGTAAAAGGAAAAAATATAAAACTAAACTGCGAATCACAATGAATTAGCTTCATATTTCAGTAATTTGAAATGAACAAAAAATCTTTTTTCTTCATCTTCAAAGCCAAAAAAAGCGATTCAGAGCCAATTACTAGAAGACTCAATGACGTAAGCAAATCAAGTTGTTTCATATGAGAGAAAAGATTTCTTTAAAATTTAATCATCACATAAGCAATATGTATGTTCATAGTTACGAATGCACGCTAGAAGTGTTTCAGAAGACGAAAAAACACTTTTTGATTTCATTCGACGATAACGAGCGAAATGTAAAAATCGTGTTTCTCACACTAACCTGTGGTTCAGACGACGAGCTTCCTCCTTCATCAGAAGCCATTTCCTGCGTCTTCATGCCACCCAAGCCAGAACTGTAAAACGCTTAATGATAACGGAACAACTGTACGGCATCAATATCTTCAACTAGTACTCGGGACAGAGAGAGGGGGGGGGGGAAGGAAGGCAAAGGTAAAGCGGAAGAAGAAACGTCTCAAGCTCTAACCTCTCTGACTTTTGGCCGAAAAAAAGATTTTCCTTTACAGGAACAAGTTCATTCGCTATCTTTTCATCTTTGACAAGCTTTACTGATTGTTTTTATGAATAATCAGTCAAAAACACTGAAATCAAGAGAAAATCACTGAGATGGTCGAAGAGGAACGGACGACAAGGAGAAGCTGCGCGCGCGATCAAAAGGTTTCGAACATCTGACAGCATCAGCTTTGACAGTTTGTTTACAAATTTACGTTATAAATTGATGAAATGGTTATAAAAAGTGAAATTCGTTAGCAAATGAAGGATGGTCCTTAACAGAAAGAGAGAGAGAGGGAGAGAGATGAGAGAGAGAGAAAGTAAAGTTCATGATGAGCTATGGCACACAAGCTTTCACTTCACTCATTAGGACGCCATAAATAGCTTGAAAAAGACATCTAAGAAGAAGAATTATGTGATTTCATCTCATTTTTCATCAGACAATCACTTTTTGCGCACTACATTAATCATCATTACTAAAACGATTCAAAGGAGAAGGCTTCATGAGGCTGAAGACAGAAATAAGACAAAAAAAGAAAAAAATGCAACCGCTCTGTTTCGTTGAAGTGTAGAAAAATGAAAATTGAAAAAAGGCAAACGTCATATTAGCATACGTATGGGCCACGTGGACTAAGGAGAAAGAGGAAAAGCTGACCTGCTGCCGCAGTCGCTGTCCTGTTGGCAGGTAGTAGTCGTCGTAGTTATTGTGTTATTATTATTATTAATAGTATTATTATTATTTGTTGTGACCGTAGCAGAAGCTGTCGTTGGTTCAGGATAAGTTGGCGCCAGATGACTTCTTGGGACAAAAGTGGGAGCACCACTTGACAAACGTGTAGCGAATGTGGCCATCAAGCCATACGGTCTAAAATGAAATAAAAATTTAAAAAAAAAAGAAGAAGAAGAAAAAAAAAGAAAGAGAAAAGAAAGAAAAGATTAATATGAGCTAAAAAAAGAATGACAGACAGAAAGAGATGATACATAGAAGGAATGAGGGAGAGAGAGAGGGAGAGATTGAGGACTAGAGGGAGAGACAAAGGTAAAGAGGGAGAGAAAGAGGAAAAATCGATAAAACGCATTTTTTCAGTTTCACTCTTACTCAAAGGCAATGCAAGTAGTATATATCTAAAGAGAGAGAGAGAAAGAGATACATATAAGGTTATAGAGAGAGAGAGAGGGAGAGAACTGAAAGAGAGGAAATGTCAAGTTATAACATTAGTTCGATAAAAAACGAGGCCGAAAAATTTAATTTGAAAAATTAAAAATAGAAGTTATGAATGGAAAGATATTACGAGTCACGAGATATGAATGAAAAAAGGAATATTGGAAAACATGGAAGAGAATTCAAAGCCTAATTAGCATTTGAAGAAGTATATGAAGGAGTACAAATGCTTGAGATGAGATGGATGATGGTGATGGCAGAGAGACATATGCGAGGGTTAGAGATGCAAACAGAAAGAGATACAGAGAGAGAGAGTCACGGACAGTTTGGAAAACGTTCAAAAATCGTCCAAATAAATCTGGTTACATGAACAATCGGAAAACACGTGAGATATTCTTTAGTGGAAAACTAAAAATAAAGTAAAAGACATTTGATGATTCAAACAGGCATTCGCCTGAGGGAGAATTGCGCACACAGCGCTCATATCCTTCTAACGTGACCAGCAGTAGCAGTGAAGTGAGCTTGTGAGAAGGTTGTGAGAACAAGCTCAACATGCTGTAGAGTTCAAATTATTGCTATAGACGATTAATATATCTTACAACCTTATAGACATTCGTATAAAAATTTGCTGTTGAAGCTCCTCCTACTTTCTCCTCCTCCTCCCCCTCGTTTTCTCTGTCTCTCTCTTACTCACTTCATTACTCTCTATTTTCCCTTTTAAGCTTAACTGACTAGCTTACTCAAACTCCTATACCTCCAACAGAGAGCTTTCGGTACTCAATATGACGTCATGACAAAAACAAGTGGAGGCCTGACTGCTGGCAACAAACTCTGTCTTTTCTAAAAACAGCAGACAGGATGAGAATAGGAATTGAGGGAAAAGCAAGATGTGGTGAGAGAAAATAAGAGAGAAAAAGCAGATGAGACAAGAAAACGAAGAAAAAAAGACACGTAGAGGTGGAGTTTGGAAAGAGGAAAAAATCAACGTCGTTGTCGTCAACTTTCTGTTGGTCACATGCTTTCCTCTCAAGCATTCTACCTAGCAATTCTCTTCTTTATAAGAAGCTGAGAAGATATGAAGTTTTGAAACAAACTTTTCGCCAAACAAATGTTACACCTTTAAGAGACTTTTTAATAGCCTTAGGCTATTCGATTGTCTGGTCTAGTGGAATCAGAGGAGGGATAAGCACAGCTAAGGTGATAACAGAATCAATCTCTCTCCTCTCTATGCCTTATCTGAGCAAATCTGCCATCAGAAAAGAGGGAAACAAGGAAGAAGCTTTAAGAGGAACACGAAGAGTCAAGAAACACCAAAAGAAAGGCAATAAGAGGGACTGGCATCAAGAGAGAGAGGGAGGAAGAGAACGGACAACACATCAGACGCCACATGATGCATTCGATTACGAGAAGAAACACAAAAAAATAATAATATAACTTGAAGAACATTGTAAATGAAGAGATGTCAGACATGAAGTTCCAAGGAAAGTTCAAAAAAAAAAAATTTTTTTCGCGTGCAAACAAAGCTTTCACCAACATCCCACCAGATATTAGTCATTTATAAGAACACATCTCAACCATGCGACATGGCTGATCATGCGTGGACACAAATCTCAAAATGGCATTCAGACGACGACGACCACCTCGGACAATTCTGGGAATTCTGATTCGAGTTATAGGAAATGGTCAATCAATTAGATATTCACCCTGCAAATGTTTCTGAGAACACACGGAGAAAGGGGGTGGTTTTTCTATAAATAGAGAGAGAGGGGTGGGGGATAAACTATTTCAAGGAGGCCCTGCAACAATGATGTGAAGCTGGAACTTCATGAGAGGTAAAGCTTAAAGCAAGAGAGGTGAAGCCTCAGCTGAAGAGAGAGAAACACAAAAGCTCAAGAATAGAAAGTTCACATCGCTATTTAGCAAAATATAATAATTAAAACAAAAATATTCGAAAAAAAAAAAAGAAAAATGATCGTTGATCTACACAGAGAAGAGAGGGGGGCAGAGAGAGAGGGAGAGAGGGAGAGAGAGGGCTTGAGAGAGAGAGAAGAACAGAACGAAGTCTAAAATACAAAAAATGTTCAAAACAAGAAGAAAAAGGAGAGGAATTTTTCTGTAAAAACTAATCGATAAGTGGTCGTCCATGTGTTGGACATGTGCCACGTCGTATGCTAATGAGCCAAATGAACATTTTCATTTTTGACTTTCATATTCTTACGTGCGGTCGTGTTTGCATTCTCTCAGGGCTTAAACAACAACAAAAGAAAACAAACGTTTATCAGGTAGGAATCTCAGTCGTCTCGTCCCACCCATTCAAGCCCTCCCTCTCCTTCTTTAATCAAATACAATTAAAAGCTTTCATCCATTTATTTAAAGTTTAAAGTACAAAATGACATCATTAGTAGGCATTCATGACGTCATCACACTCAGAATATCATGGCTTCATCTGTTTTCATTTTGTGAACAAGCTTTCAAATAACTTTTAAAGCTTTTCATGAATAATAACATATCCACCCTCACACTACACACACACACACACACACCGTTCGTAGTAAGGCAGTAGATAGAATGAGAGGGAGGATGAAGCTTGACTTACATGTTCGTCATCATCTACTACGTTGACTTACATATACTACAACACGCCCACCTCCCTCTCAATACATCAGATTTCAAAAATAATAGAAAATTAAAGCCTTATGACATTGTAATGAAACAACTACTCATTCAAACTCTCTCAAACATCCTCCCTCTTCCCTCTCTCTCTCTCTATTTCAAACTGAACTCTTCCTAATCAGAATACAAAGCCAAAGCTGTACATACGAGATAGAAGCTCAAATGACCAAAGAGAAGTTCTAATTAGAAACATACTAACAAACGACATCATACTACATAAACGAATGTGAACTATATCAATGGCATTACATCATCATCATCATCTCGCCCTCTTATGACCTGTCGCGTCCTTAGCTTTTAACAGATTTTTGTCAAAAACTCTCTGACGATTTATATCTCCATTGTAAATGTTTATTTAATCTAAACAAATCATTTGCTCGCGTCCACTCTCACTCACTCATCTCACTTTCCAAACCTCTTCTTCTTCTCTGTTAACCTCTCTCTCTCTCTCTCTGTACAGGTCCTTCCTGTCTCTCTCTCTCTCTCTCTCTCTCTCTCAACTATGAACTACGAAACTTAGATGTTATCGATATATAAACATCTCCATATAAAAGAAAGAAACAGATATTTTCATCTCAAAAACGAAAACGGTGCAATTTGATTCTGACGTCGCCTTTCCAACTAATTCCAGATTGTTCCTTATGACGTATATCTCTCATATTACTTGTCACAACTCTTAGTTACTTGAAAAATAAGGCCAGTAATTCCTTTCAGTTGAAAGAGATGGAGGGATAGATGGAGGGAAAGATGGAACAAGAGAGAGAGAGAAAGGAGAATCTTTGTCATCAACTCTTCATCTCTCTAGTTGTCTCATAGAGAAGAGGAGAAGACAACTAACGTCTTCATCATCAAGCATAACGTTGTCGTCCTCAAAAAACGAATTGTTTTCAGCACCAATTCTATTGTATTCAGAACAGGTTCAGTCATAAATCTCTGTTGAAACAACCAAAATGAAAGCCTCAAAAATACAAAAATTCGAAGAAGGAGAAGAAGCAACAGAGATCCGATGAGATCTCGCATGGTCGAACAGGAGGAATCTGTCTGCCCATGACAGTTCTCGAACAACTTTCAAATACACACCATAAAGAGTTTCAAATGAAAAAAAAAACAAAAAAAGGAAACGTGGGAGTAAATAACAATTAAGAGAATGAGAGAGAGAGGTGTTGAAGGTAGGAGAGAAGGAGAGATAGAGATAGAACGAACACTGAATGTACTTTCCATCCAAATATGCTGAAAGAACATGGAAAGGAGGCCAAATGAGGACAAGATGTTCCTTTTCAACAAATCAATTCATCCAAAAGACGCGATTAAACTACAATGAATATCAAAAGAGAAATATTTTCAGTCAAAACGAGTCAAAAAAGGGTTGGAAAGATAGGTATATGGGTAGAGAGACAGAGGGAGGGAAAGAGACGGAGAGAGAGAGAAAGGGAGCTGGAGGTAAGTTCCAAAAAAGGAAAAAGGTATTTACAAAGCTGAATAACCATCATTCATTTATTGAAAACAATGATGTGATGATGAGGAGTAGACAGAGATAGAAGGAAGGAAGGGAGAGAGAGAGAAGGAGGGAGGGAGGAAGGGAAGGGAAGGGAAGGAGGTAAGGGAGGAGATGAGGAGGTCTAAGAATACCATATAGTATATAAGATAATCCATTAAACATATACCAAAAAAGGTTTTAAAAGTGTTTGAAGCGAAGGATGGAATAATCCAAATATGATCAGAGGAGGAGACAAACATACACATCTGGGCATAGATCAGCTCGTTGTCGTTATTCATGTTATTTGGTCCAACAACAACAAAAAAAAAGGTTTTGTGTTCCTTTTTTTTCAATTTTTGTTATATCGATTGATGTGTGGTATGATGGTGGGTGTGCGTGTATGTGTTGTGAACTGACTGACTGACCATATTCGGCTATTCACAAATCTCTTTTATACTACGTGGCTAGCCGAATTAGTTTTTCCATATTCACAAGAATTGATTGGAGATAAAAGAGAATCATATCAGACGCGTCAATAGATGAGAGAATCGCTTGTAAAATTGGAAATAATACAAACTGGCCTTACATCATGAACCGATTTCCTTTTTTTTCCCAAAAAACGACTCTCTCTCTCTCTTACTCCTTCTCCCTCACCCTCTCTCTCTCTGTCTGTCTGCATAACATATGCTGTATGTATCTGTATAGCCCGTTTTATCCTTGGAGGAATGAATGGAAACTAAAAAATGGACGACAAACATAGGGTTGCTGTTATCAAAGGTGAGACTTCTAACAGTTTGACCATTTAAGGAGAAGATGAAGAGCGACGGAGAACATCGGATAAAAGCAAGTTTTGAAGAGAATTGTGTTTAAAAGGTTTAAAAAACTGTTCGTAACAGGTCAAGGAACAGAGGGAAGGAAAGAAATATTCCAAAATGAAACAAAGCCTTCACCATAGATGGTATGATGCGAGAGGGGCAGGAAGAGAATGGATGAGGGGGGGGGGGGGGGGGGGGGGAAAAGGGGGGGGGGGGGGGGGGGGGGGGGTGAGGTGCAAAGGTAGACAAGCATCCGTTTATAATAAGAAAATGGTTAGAAAAAAAGAAATTCAGAGAATGTTTTGGTTGACATGGAAAAGAAGAAAAGGTCTGCGAAGAGGAGAGAGGAGAGAGGAGATGACGCTTAGAGAGACGAACCGGTTGACTAAATGGTAATGAAGAATGAGTGAACAAGCAAAACTTGCAGAAAGGCAGAAGTAAGACTGAGATTCACATCCTCAAGAGGATATTCAAGCACGTATAGGGAAGGAGAGAGAAAATAGCGGAGAGAAGAGATGGTATGGAAACTGGCGAGGTGAGGAGGAAAAGCAACCGTTCACCATCAAAATATTTTTGAAAATGAAATTCAACTGAGTTGACAAATGAAATTTTAATTTTAAAAGTGTAAAGAGCATATGAGAAGAGAAGATAAAAATCAAAGCAAAAAGTATGAAGGGAAAGCCGAGAGAGAAAGAGTTCGAATCAAAGATCATAAAGTATGTAGTTTGATACGTCATTACCTTAAATGGAAAAAGCTTCAACAATATGTGTTTCTTGTATGTCGAGAGATGTGACTAATGCAATCTGAAATATGAAAAACATAATGAAACGTCATCACATGTATGTAAACGAAGAAGAAGAAGAAGAAGAAGAAGAAGAAGAAGGACGACAACGACGATGTCAAGAAGCAAGAGGATGAAGCAACAACGACGGATTGACGCATAAGGAATGAAAAAGAAAAAGCTTGAAATGACGTGAAATTAGCATATTTGAAGCAGACAAGTTATAATGAGGTTATACATGATATGAAAAGAGAAAAACGAACGAAAATGTCATTTGAACATTCAAACAGATTTTGCAATGAAATGACGTTGTTCAACAAAATTATTTAATTGTTTTCACAAAAAAGAAAGAAAAAAGAAAATATTATTTTGAACAAATGAGTTTAAAAACGATTTTTCGGACATTTGCTGGGCTTTATGGGGGTAAAAACGAAAAAAAACGAGAGATTGGAGGGATTTTGATGCGAAGAAGAGGAGCAGAGAGAGGGTAGAGAGAGAGAGAGAGAGATGGAGGGGGGGGGGTAACATGACAGTAAAATGGACGTCGAACGAAAAAGAAGAATTGAAAAGAGAAGAAAAGAGACTGTCAATGACATTGAACAAAAAAAATTCTTCGAGGTGTCAGTACCTCATTCTATCCTTAACGCTTTTTACCTGTTAACCACGTGAGAAATATCAAACACGACCTGAATGGAGAGAGAGAGGAGAGAAGAGGTTGAAAGAGATAGAGAGATGAAGAAGAAGAAGAAGAAGAAGAAGAAGACAACGACGATGACTACAAAGAAGGGAATATACTTTAACAGACAAAATCAATCCGGCTTTGAATGAAACACATAGACATACACACAACACTCACATATGTTTTAGGATTCTGAGAAAAAGTGTGTAGTTAGGCAGTGGGAATACGAAAACTGATTCTACGAACGAGTAACTTTAGAGAAATCTTCAAGCTCATCATGATTCCAATGAAGATCATCTTCTAATAGGCAACTACCAAGAGAATAATGAGAGAGTGAGAGGGGAGACAGAGAGAGGGAGAGAGGGTAATATGGGAAAACGAAGAAGAAGAAGAAGCTCTTCCGGTAAAAGGAACATCCTTGTTGAACATATGAAATTTGAAAGCGAAAAAGAGACAACGAGAAACGTTCCAGTCAAATGGTTGAAAGCTTGTTCATCTGAATAACAGCTTCATCTTCTTTCGAATATTTTTTATGGAAAAATGATTATGTGAGGATTTAAAAGAAGTTTCAGACATCAGATACAATTCGCTCAAAAACTGTTGAGATGAGAAAAAAATAGAAAAGAAGAAGATTTAGAGAGAGACAACAAGATGTTGAGAGAGAGAGAGGGGAGAGGAAGCAGCCTGACTATTGAGAATCATTTGATCTAATCTATGCTCATCAGATGACGTCATGAATTAATGATTATTTATATGTAAAATATATATTTGGTATAATTACTCCTCAAACATATATTTCTTATAATTCATCTTAATTATTCTATTTGTAAACTCGTTTATACATTTGGTATGGGAAAGGCATGGTTAACGCTTTGACATTCACTAGTGATGAAGCTACTTCGACAAACGAGAAGCTATGCGGTAATGAAAATGAAAATTGCACAAGCATGGCAAGTAAATAGCCTCGGGGCATATCTTCTATCCAGCCGAACCATCTATAGAAGCTATATGGCACAAGACGAATCTTACATCATCTAATGAAACCGAAATAGAATATCCAACCAATTCTTATTGGTGGTTTGTTTCGTTTGCAACGAGAAAAAAGGCAAAGATGGCTATCACACTCTTCATTCCAGCTTTCCCTCCTTCTCTCTCTTCTAGCCTCTCTCCTTCTTTCCTTCCTCTCAGCTACTTTTCATTTCTTCAAAACATGCT
Organism: Auanema sp. JU1783; assembly: GCA_943334845.2. Taxonomy (NCBI): domain Eukaryota; kingdom Metazoa; phylum Nematoda; class Chromadorea; order Rhabditida; family Rhabditidae; genus Auanema; species Auanema sp. JU1783. The sequence goes on from CALQYR020007272.1 coordinate 51,856, forward strand.
ACTCCGAGACATTCGTTCAATGAAAAGTGTATTTCCCATAAAAAACGGTTGAAACACTTCTCATTCAGCTCAATGTTATGCAAACCTCAACCATTTCATTAGAAAACGGCCTCTCATACACACATATCCTTTCTATACTATTACAGCTTTTCAATTATCATAACTATCAATAGTTCAATCTTCGCCGCTTATCACAACTGACGCTCACAACATTATAAAAGCACGACCGCTCACTAACTAACAATAATATAAATGAAAAATGCACATTGCGTTCGCATTCAAGTTCATCAAGTTCATTGGAAGGAAACACAGAAAAGGAAATGCAGTAGCACATGACGCAAAGTTCAAAAAAAGAGCTTTCAGAAGGCAAAAATGATTGGAATAATTAGGAATTACAGTTGCGTTTGCGTGAGAAGGGAGGAATAGTTGAAGCTGCGAGAGAGAGAGAAGAGAGGAGGAGAAAGAAGGAAAGGAGGGAGGGAGAAGAGAACAGTCAATTCAATGTGAAAGGACAAACGATGAACGTTAAAACAACCGAAAAGGAGAGTATGATAAGCGAAATTAGCATATAAGTAAGAAAAGACGCCGAAAAGTAATCAATACTCAAACTATATACATATAATTAAAGAAATAATTATATGAAATGGTTATGTGGAGTAATGAGTGAAAAGATATGAAGAATGAATTGTGTTATGTTAAAAGATCAATTTTGTTACTTTTCGTTCGATATTTCTCTCTTTCAACTTACTTTTTACTATTTATCTCTAACTACTCTCATAATTATGTGTACTCTCTAGTACGCATATCTTTTTTTCTCTAATGACACTCTTCATTGTACTTACTCTGTAATTGTTTGTATGTTATAGCTTGAGAGAGAGAGAGATAGAAAGAAACAGAAAAGAGAGGGAAGAGAGGACAGAGGAGAGAGGGAGCAAAAGGGCCGGGTTTGGGCTATTCACTGCCGATCAGCTGATGCAATCAAGCGCGACCCCGGAGAGCTTTCGCTTTCTTTACCAATATGGTATTGGTCAATATCAAATTAAACAACAACAAAATGAATAACGAGAGTCAGAGAGAGATAGAGAGAGAGAATAGAAGAGAAGAAGATGGTTAAGAGGGAAATGTGTAAAGGTAGAGAGACAGGGAGAGAGAGAGAGGGAGAGAGAGTGAAAATAAAAAATAATTTTGTTTATATTTAAATATTAAAGATCTAAGGAATATAATAGTTGTATGACGATGTGATAATGGATGACATATGTATTCTATCAATTGCGTTTCCTCTTTTGTGCGTCTGAATACCTATGGCGGCGTGATGTTTATGATTTCATTCGTCTAGACCGTCAGGATGGATGTTATGAAGGCCAAACTGTCCGGTTGGTCTGGCCGGTCGATTCAGCCTATGGGTGTGTATGCGTACACCGGACAGCCAAAACGGAAAATGAGAGAAAAGAGGGTAAACGGGCTGATTGAACGGTGTAGAAGAGAAAGATGTGGGTCAAAGTCTCGCCAAGGGACGAACGGGTCATAAATCGATCATATTCTAAGCCATACATGAAGGTATGTTGAGGAGGAGGAGAAGGAGGAGGAGAAGAAGAGGGATGGGGGGGGGGGGAAGATGAGGTTATACAATTAAATAAATCCGAAGATGAAGAGGGAAATGGAGGTAGGCTAGGGAGGGGGTGGAGATGGTTGTATTCGTGTGCCGGATGAGATACGTTCAACAGGTAGAAGGACGTCTTTCATGTAATTCAAGTTTTCATAAAACTTTAAGAGATTATTTCAGATGAGAGTCAATAGTAAGTAAGGAGAGTATAGAGACAGTCAAATCGAATGCTAAGAAAGGAAGTAAAACGAACTGAAAATTCACGTTAAAAACTAATACAGTTAACGAGTGAGATAGAGAAAGATAGAGGGAGAGTGAGAAAGAGAGAGAGAGGTAGAAGTTGTAACAGACAGAGAGAGAGAGAGAGAGCATAAAGGGATTTTATGCAATTGTTAAGTAACTTCAGACAGTCCCGATGACAACATTGACGAAGCTGCTTTTGTAAAATAAAAAAGAGGACAGAAGAGTATCGAATGACAGTCCAGCTTGTCCACATAACTTAACAGAATAAGAAAAAAGAATATTTTATAATAACAAATATCTATCTATATGATATAGTTAATAAACTATAAGGGCTATTAACGCTCAACAAGCTGTGTCAAGAGCTATTTGGTATTTCCTCATTTTGTAATGGAAACGTCTCTTTCCTGCTATCTCGTTTTTGCAGTCAGAAGATTTTGGGAACAGCAGAGGAAAAGGATATTCAAAACAATATCAGCAAGAGAGAAAGAGAGAGGGAAAGAGAGGAAGAGAGAGGGGATGTTCAACAGCTGAAGACGGAGATAAAGGGAAATACAAAAGGAAACAGAGTTGCTTAGAGGTTATCTTCCAAAGAGCTAGCAATGACATGAGCTGTTAACTATATATGCATAAATAATTTTATAATATTTTTGTACTCAACACCGTATGAATAAGTAAAGGTTTGAAGTACTCGGGTACCGTTGAATGTTTGAAAGAGGGAATATGGGAGGGACTTTGTTCGTTAATAAAATTATGGAATGAATGAATTTAATGAAGTACAACTGAGGCTTCAATCATCAGAATAAATGAGTCGTCTGGCTCATCCAATGAAACAATAGATTGTTCTACATAGCCTGAGGGCTTCTTTTTGACATCAACAACACATGAGGATAGGTACAAGAATGCCCTCGATATTCATATCATCAAGCCACATCTGAATGTAGCTCTTTGGCTGTCAGATGTGTCTGCAAACGAATGGAACAAAAAAAATTTGCGAAAAAATTAGTTTTAAGCTCTTCTGCCTCATGATGAATGACCACTTGGAATATGGCAGCCAGAAATCAGATGGAAAAATGCTTTCACAATAAATTATGGCATTGAAAATATGGGGGCGTCTATTGAGCTTTTTTTTGGAGAAGGGGAAAGCTCATAACCATGCTTCGTCTTCTTTTCAGAGGATTTCAGATGACGACATTGACGACATCGATAACGATGAGAGAGGGAGAATGCAGAGAGAGAAACAGAGCGGCTACGAGAGAGCCTTCATTCATAAGACTGAGAAAAGGCTATTGGTCTTTGTTGCAGAATGGCGAATGGATAGTCACGGAGCCATACGTCCGCATCTGAGACCGGATATGACGTCGATGGCCACACTTCGCGTGACTTCTGTTTTCCCATCATCACCAATGTCATCGCTGACTCAAATGAATCTTTCTTTTTTTCTCTCCTTCATTCAAATTAGCATAACGGTTCCACGTTAACTGCTATGACGTCATTTTGATTTAACGTGGAAAATGACGTGAACCATTTTATATTATCAAAGAGCAGATTAATCAAACGGTTGCATTACTTCTTACATTCAGTCTAATCAATTTCTCTGTCACCCTCCTTCTCTCGTTGCCTCTTCAATACTCTTTCCATGCCTTCCCTTCTCATATATGAGAATTTGAGACCATTAAATTACATTTCTTAAATGGAACTACATTGAAAATGGAGATCGGTGTATGTTAGCCACTCTGAGCCTGTTGTCCCAATCTGTTCATCGTCCACAGAACAGAAGGCGAAGATTGGAACAGCTTCTTAACTCTTCATCATCTTGCTTCTCATCAAAAATCAAAAAGATTTTCCCGAATTATCTCCTTGCAACAGAGATCTTCGAGAGAGAAAAGACAAAAAAATATTTTTTCAAAGCAGAAGCCGATGATCAATTACGTTGTCGACAATCCATTAAAGGATAAATAGTTTGTGAGCATATGTAAATGACAACAACTTCCAAGAATTCTCTTTTTGGTGCTCCAAGTCACTAGCCAATGCAACAACTAACGATGAGGACAAAGAGGAAGCAGCAAAACCAAAAAAGGACTTAAAGCTCATCAAGATGAACAAGAACATCAACCAAATCAACCAAATCAAACTTATTATTCCAAAATTCTCAGAAAAAATCAACTTCAAGCTTAATCCACTAATTAGCTCATGGAAAACTCACGCAAAATCATAATGAAACTTGTTGTTGAGCAAAAATATTTTTTTGTTCATCAAGAAACAAAAATTTCTATTAAATGAGATTGAGACAGCTAGGGGAAGAAGCTTTAAGAATGCAGAGGCCAAGCCTTAGTCAAGAAGAAAATGCCCTGAGGCTGTCTGAGGACAGCTTCGATCAATTCTCGGCAGTGCTCAGTGAGAAGAGAAGAGAGAGAACATGTAAGAAAAAGACTATAAAAAAAGGAGAGAGAGAGTAAGAGTGAGAGAAAGCACAAATGACCAAATAAAGAGAGAGAGAGCAAGAGAGAGAGACAGTGGTCACAACGAGAAACAAAGTATTTTTCCCCTCAAGCACAAAAAATGAGAAGAAAAGGAAGCTGATCATCAGCTTCTGTTGTTGTTTAGTTAATTTCAAATTGTTATAGTAGTAACCATATACATATAGTTAGTAGTGCTTGCAAGAGGGAGAGAGAAAGAGAGAGATCAACATTTGACGGCAAAAAAGCAAATTTATATGAATTTAAGTTATAAACTCAGTCGGCTTCTCTCCTCGCTTCTCCGCAAGTATACAACCGTGGCTCCCATAAACAGCTGGTTGGATGTGAGAAAAAGCAAAAGATGCTTTTCCATGTGCTTATATGGGGCATACGAGCAGCTTCCAACCAAATACATAATGATCACAAGTTACAAATAAACTACTTTTTAAATACAAAAAGGGAAAATCATTAGAGTGATTATTGGGCCATAACTCTCTCTCACACAGTGTATGTCTGTCTCTCTTACCCCTTCTCTCTCACTATACCTCTCCCTTTCAATATGAACTTCTTGCCTCTCATCATTAATGCTGTCCTGGCAACTAACTGTTTTCAGTCTTCAAAACGGCAATCATCAATAGCCAGGTGATGTTTGTGGCCGTTTTTTGGGTCAATTTGTGGTCAATTAGAATTCATTGAGAGGGCTGCTGGGCTATGGCTAACAGAATCATGGAAAATCCTTTTAATTTCATCTAAAAATGGATGAAAGGATCTTTCCGCCACACAGATTTTTGCACAAAATGTTGACGTGGAACAGCGTTTATCCATAAATGGCCAGAATCATGTCAGTGAGAGTGAGAGAGGGAGAGAGAGAGAGAAACTAGAGAAAGAGAGAGGGAAAGCTACGAAACGATAATTATCAACGTTAGTCAATTAATTATTTTGCTTCCAAATATAGAAATCAAAAAGAAAGATATAGAGAGTATCTAAAAACATTCAACCGTTCAGCTTGAAAGCAAATTCACTGACGCCCACGTAGCAGTTGACGTGAACGTCAAGTTACGTGAGAGAAATTAGAATAATAGTTACGTGTGGAGGGAGGAGAGGAAGTTGTAAATCAAAAGTATATCCAAATTAAACAGAAAAATAAATAAAAAAGCATAAAATAGAGGAAATGAGTAGAACATTCGCCAAAACAGAAGACGAGAAGGTACAAGAGAGAGAGGGAGAGAGGGGGGGGGACTATCGATTTCGTAGATCAAAAAGGACTTGTGCAATAATACGGAAATGATCAAAAAACATTCATTTTTCAAATAAAATTTATACAAAAAATAATTGGAAATTCAAATTCGGGATAGATTACGATGGACAAGCAGAACGAAAGCTAAAGATGTCCGTATATGGCATTGAGATGAAGACGACAGCTCGTCGACAGATTCAAGGAAGTCTCTGATGGTTTTGCTGTGAGGTTACATGGGGCTTGAAGCCCCAAAAAAGACAAGGCGAAATGAAAGAACAGCGTAAACAAGGCTCGTAAAGAGCTTAACTAATTCATAAGTAGAATCAATGTATTGGCTTAAGCTTTCTCCTTTCGTTTTTTTAGAAAATTAATCAGAGAGAGAGAGAGAGAGTGAGTGAGAGAGAGAGAGAGGAGTTGGATGAAAGGAAGTGATGGTGGTTGATGCAAGTTCAACAAGAGGTCAGATAGTATTGATGAGAAAAGAGGTTTCTATGCAATGAACTCAAACTGTTATGTTAAGATTGCAATGGAGAATAAATAAATAAAGATTCGGAGCAAGTTGTACAGATGAATCATGTGGAATATGAAAGAAGATGAAAGCTTAGAGGTCAAAAAAGGCTTTCACATTCCGTAAACAAACTCGACGAATGGATGTCAGATTAGAAACATCAAAACATTCTTTATGTAAATGAGAATGTTAAAGAAAGATAAGAAGTAGAGAGATAGAGAGAGATAGAGAGAGAGAATATATGGATGAGTTGAAGGAAATTAAAACGACCAAAGGAGGCAGGGATAAACAGCAGTGAATTCATCTGTTTTCTTCCTGGTCAACAAAAAACAACACAAATTAGAGGACTGAAGATCATCTATAGTCGAGAGCAATGGAATGACTAATTGCTCAATTAATTAATAACATTCTAAATCATTGACGTACAATAGAGCTTAAGGCTTATGTACTTGCATCACAAGCTTCATATAGCCTTCTCACAAAACAACTCTAAAAATTCTATGTTTTCTGAGCTTTTCCTCAAAAAGACATGAATGGCAAAGAGGCAAAAAATGAATGTAAAGAACAACATTCACTTTTAATGTTAAGGCTCAAAGAGAGAAAGAGAAAGAAATAGAGAGAAAGAGAGAGAGACATACAGGGAGTGAGAGAGAGAGTTGAAGAGGAGATGAGAAAGCTATTTGCAACGAAACTCTTCCACATTCCTTCTTCAAACGAGCATTGTTTGAACTTTCTTGGAAAATATAAAAATTAATTTAAAAAAGGAGGAGAAGACAAGAACACGCACACACTTACTCACTCACACACACACTCACAGACAGACAGACAGAAAGCAACCGGTCATGCGTCTTACAGATGGAGGAATGCCCACGTCACGTCAGACGATGGCTGATTATGCTAATTAGAAAGTTTTCATTATTGAAGCGAAATGATATAACTGGTTCAATAAGTGAATTAGCATAAATTAAAAAAAAAGCAAATGAATTATGAAAATAGTTTACAAACAAGGATAACAGTGAGAACGAACCTAAGCTTTACAGCTTAAGGCTCCATTCTAATTGCATGATGTCATGGTTCGTGTGAACATGTACTTATATGATGTCATCCGAAAGCTTTTTATAAAAAAAAGAAAAAAACGTTTGATGATCCCCCCACCCCAGCCCTCTTGCTAGTGCTGACGATCAACACCAACTTTCACATCAACAATGACGTTTTGTACGAAACTAAATTTTGTTAAAATTTTAAAATATTTCAGAGATGGAGGGGGGGGGGGATAAAGCCTTAAATGAAAATGAAAATCGATGGGTTTTTGATGTCAAAGCCTTAGTGTGTGTGTGTCAGACTCTTATCAGAACTAATCAAAGGAGAATGAGAGGGAATAAGGAGAGTGAACAAGCAAGCAAGCAAAAGATAGAGAGGGAGAGAAAGAGTAAGAGTGTCTGATCCGATATGAGAAGAGGCGAACAGAAGTAAAACATGAAAGAGAAATTCATACAAATCGAGTCGTCATTCCTTAGGCTGTTAGGGCGGCAGTCCAGAATGAGAGGTTTTTTGCCTTTGATGACTCAGTACCCTTCTCTCCCTCTCTCTCTCCATTGTACAGCTCAATAATCACAATTGGGTCAACTCAGTACACATGAAAAAGGCTTTTCAATCGCTTCTCAATCCAAACAAGTGATGTTCGCGAAATTGGCCAATCGAAAAGTTGTCGCAAAAGTTGACAGATAGACGGCACGCTAACTACTATTTTAACGAAAATACATGCAAATGAAAACAAAAACGGAAATTACGGTGAAGGAAGGAGAACAAGACATTGCAAGTATTGGAAAATCTGTTGGAATTGGAGTTTGACAGGATCCATCCAACTTGGCGACCGACCAGATGCTCACAAACACAACGGGAATGAGGAAAAGTTGTAAAAGAGAGAAGGAAAAGGAAAGAAGCAAAAGTAGTTTTTTATTATTTGAATGTTTTTGAAATACAAATACGAGAGAGAGAGGGAGAGAGAGAGAGAGAGGGAGTATCGCAAGATAAGCTGTATGGAGAATGAAATTCGCGCTCTGCGAAAGGTTAAATGACGGGCAAATGAAGAGAAGGTAAGGATTTGAACGCTGTGTTCGAAATGGCCGAGAAGAAAAGATAAAAGCTTACCAATGCAGTAGACTGATGGCCGTCAGTTATGAGAGGATTGTACGATCAAACTGAGCCCAAAAATAGACAAAAGGAGAACACAAAACCTCAGGTTGACTCATATAAACGTAAAATAGCAGGTGGAGAGGGAGTTTTGAGCCAAAAAAACATTCGACGAAGAAGAGACGAGTATGGAAGAGAAATGATTCAATAGGCATCCTAGACATCATCAATGAACATCAGAATTATAAAACCGTTCAAACCATCATGAAGAGAGACAAAGAGAGATTGAGAGAGATTGAGAGTGAGAGAGAGAGAGTAATGAATGTGGAAAACCCTTTTAAGCCAATCACTTGTTTAAATAGAGGAAATCATGAAGGGTCAGATCAATAAAGCATGAGCATATATTTGGTCTCTATCACTTACATCCCTTGCTTCATACCCTTCTCTCTCTCTCTCTCGATCTCTCTCTCTGTGATCATCTCTTCTCTCTCTCTCTCTTTATAAATATTTGAACTCTTATAAACATATTCCGTACCCGTTCTAGAGAAAGCTTTTGGGTAATAGTTCGAAGCGATTCACAAGTTTCTGAGGAATTTTTAATTATTTGTTGTATGTTTGAACTTGGAGTTCAACGTCCTACTCTCTTCCCTGAACATGATGCTATCATACTGTGATAACTGCGGAGAAAGAAAAGATTGCAACCGTTCTTGTTCAATGATAGTTCTTATGAGTGAATACGTAATGCCACGTCATAGTCACCTGTCTCATTTGCATAGCCAATTAGATGAAAAACAAATTTGAATGAAGAGAAGTTAGTTCGTCGAATGAAAATGGCTGATGTGATGCCATAGCACTTTATGAATATATTAAACGAGTAAGATATCGAAAAAAATCTTTGAATTGAAAGATGCTAATTTAGATTTCATCAGATGACAAGTCCGATAAGGAGAGGAGAGGATGAAAAACCACTGAGACATTCGACTGCAAGATATATAATAGTTGAAAAAAGCATTTTGAGTTCCGGTTCAAAAGAATGAGCAGCTGAGTATGTGAAAATAGGAAGAATATGGTTTGTGGACAAGTTGGAACGAAGCCAGAGAGGGACAAACATATTATCTACAGAGGAGAGCTGTTCCGAAAAATGAACTTGAGAGAGAGAGATAGAAAGGTAGAGCGTATGGATGGAAGAAGGATCAGAGGAGAGGAAGAGACTGTGGTTGAGGAATTGGGAAGCAAAATTTTAAAAAAAGAAGTACAGAGGTCAAAGACACGCAAACGAACGGCTATTGTTACTACAATAGTGATAAAAGTAAAGAATGAAAGCTTCTTCTTTATCCAATGTTTGTCTCAATGAACACATCGACCAACAGCGGCGAAAACGAGATGCAAGAATCCAACTTCTATCATTTTTTGTTTTTCAACTAAAAGGTGTCAAAGTGAAGAAGAAGAAAAAACATCTGAAGAGAAGAGAAGATGATAAAGAATGATGAAAACAGTTTGTCCTGAATTAAACAATTCATAATTCGTTATCTGACCAACACTACAACCAAGAAAATCGGTTAGAATAAGGGGGGGGGGGGGGGGGGGGGACCGAGAAAACAGAAAATCGTTTGTTGTTTCGTTCAAGAATTTCTCTCATTGGCCTATTACTAGCAAGGTACGGAATAATGAAAATGGATAAAGATAATTGTGAAAAATGAAGGAGAAATAGTAACAGGAATTGTTAGACGAACAACAGAGAGGGAAGTAGAGAGAGAGAGAGAGAGAGAGAGAGAGGGAGAGAGAGGTACGCAGAGGATACCATAGAGGTATGAAAGCGCAAAAAATCCAAAAAGGGTTATACGATAGAGAAAGTTCACACAAACTACGGACGACACTCTCAGCATAACGCGTCGGTCGTCAAGAAAAAAACGGGCCAATTGACCATCAGTCGAGTCATGTTTACTTGAGTCAGGAAAACTATTGGAAGAAGTTTTATTTGAATGAAAACAAGCAAAACAAAACCTGAACAACACAGTTTGTTTCTTTCCTCCTCTTAACTTCGACCCCCTGTCAATCACAATCTCTCTTGTCTCTACAAGCCCTCTCTCTCCTCCTTTTTTTACTTTCAAAATGCTATTCGATTATTTCATTTCAAATAAAGAACAAGGTGTTTGGAGAGCTAATGAGAATCTAAATGAATAGAAGAGAAAAGGTATTATGAAGTTCGGGAAAGAACAGCTGCAGAGAAGAGAAAAAAGCTTTCTATTCGAGTAACAATCTGTTCGCCTAGACAGAGAGAGAGAGAGAGAGAAAGAGACGTCGCGGATAAGAATGCAAAAGGAAAAAAATGCCCAACGTCATCTAGTTTATACGAACTTTAAGAAGACATTCAAGTTCATAAGTTTGAAGGAGAAGCTCATTAGGAGTTGTCAACATGTTGATTCACAACTAAAATATTTGAAATGACAAGATGATGCAGATTATGGGACAAAGCCTATTTCCCATGGAAATAACAAAAAAAATTGAGTGAGGTTAGTCTTTTAGAGAGAGAGAGAGAAGAGATTGAAGGAGAGAAAGAGAGAGAGCAAGGAGAAAGGAGCAACAGGAGGAGATAAAAGAATGCAACCGCTCCGTCCGCTGATGTCAATGAAAATGAAACGGAACATCGAAATTTACGTGAAGTACACGTGACACTACGTGACCTCCATTCGATGAACGAAGAAGACGATGATGTTAAGCGAATTCATCAAAGCTTTTTCACAAATTGTAGAAAACAACTGTCAAAAGAATAATATGAGTCATCGAAATTCTGTAAACAGGGTTTTCAGAAATCACATAAGAAGCTTCCAGAAAGTCTTTGATTCCACTTCAATTGTAAAGTAATATGACGTCGTATTTATATGGAAATCTGGATCTCCACAGAGAATGGACGAAAGACAATTGAAAAAAATGAAGGCAAAATAGAGAAGAGGATCGTCGAAAGAATAGGAGACCCCAAGGCGTTGTATGCAGCTGGACATACACATGTATTCAATTGCAAATAGCTAAATATAGACATTACTGCAAACGTTTTTTTTTATTTTAGAATAGCTCTAATAAAAGAATGAAATGAATGATGATAAAGGAAGTTGGCGTTATTGGAAACTGAATGAGCTGTGATGGACGTACTACCTACTACCCATTTGATTGTGTGTGTCCGTTACATAACAGATTGAGAGGGAGGAGCTCAAAGAGAAAGAAACATCAAAAAACGGAAAAAAATGGATGAAAGCAGTTGCAGGCTAATTCTGCATATCAAAGCTGGGATACAAATGATAACTGCAGTGACTGAAAGCAGAAGCTTAGTTGGGTATGGGTGTGCGTGTGTGTGTGGGGTGTGTGGTGTGGAACCCAAAATAGTGAGGAAGGCTCAATTAATTTGTTGACAGGCACAACGAAATAAAAGAAAAAAAAGCTATGCATTTCCAAACAAACGTTACTAACCATAAAAGGAGATGGAGGAGAGGAGGAAGAAGGAATCAAATTTCATTGAAATCAATTGACACAAACTCCCTTTGATTACTTGGCTTCAGGAATTTTGAATCAAGAATAGCAATAAATATCAGCTGTTTCCTTGATAAAAGTAATAAGTTAAGGGTGTGAATGAATGATAGGAGTTGAGAGAGACTGTTGTAAAACCACATGAGGAAGAGCCTCGTGCAAAGCTTTTTGCGGTTCAGAAAGTCTTTTGAATTGTATGGCCATGTTGGAAGGACGAGAGGATGAGGGGAAACGAAAAAAGAAATTGGCGTGGCGGATGAGCCATTTCGGATAACAAATGACAAGAAAAAAAAAAGGAAAATAAAGGACGTCAGCACTTGTTTGAACAAAAATAATTTCAAAGTGGAAGAGGCATGAGGGTTGTTAACATGATTATATGATAATCTTGAAAACAAAAAGTAAATGGCGGGAGACAGAAAGGCATGAAGAAACCAAACTCCCAAGTACGTAATGGAGAAAAAAAAAAGAAGGAAACCTTTCCAAGTTCAACGCCTTTCGGAAACAGTTCCGGTTGAGGAGGAAGGAACAGATAAGATAAAATGAATGAAATGTGCTGTTTAGGAAACAAGGGCGTATTTTTGGCAACTTCATCAGCTATATCAGAATTTCAAAAAGTATTTTTATACGAAAAAAGCTTCTGTGACGTCAACACTTCCTAGCTTCTGCTGGGAAGCTTTTTGCTCGGAAAGTTTGGAGTTGATTTCTTATCTTCGTCGATAAGAGAAGCTTAGCAGAAAAAGAAGAGAGAGAGAGAGAAGGTTAAAAGTCAAATAAGGATAAACATGAAAAGAAAAGAAAATGATTCGAATGCGATTGGTGGGAGAGTCAACAACTGGCGATTTACTCATCGTCGTCAGACACATTTCATCCAAAACAAAATCAATCAAGTACTTTTCAGCTTTTAATTATCAGATTAAAACATAAAGATGGCCTCTTATCAGCTTTTTTTCCTCGAATTCTTTTTGTTTGCAAACGTCAATACTTAGAAAATCCAAATTAGAGGAGAATGAGAAGCTTCAACAGCCTTTTTACAAAAATGAAACATCGAAATGTCGGAACCAGCTGTTAAGCCCAAAAAAAAAGATTTTTTAGTCAACACATCTGGACTCCGAAGATTTGTTCATTCGAGCAGCTGTTGTCATCCGATTGAAAATTGAACAAAAAAAACTTATTTTTGGAACGAATCGGATGATTCACACATCTCCCAACAGTAATTAATAAACACAGCAAAAAGAGAGATAGAGAGAGAGGGAGAGAGAGAGAGAGAGAATGATAGAAGATGAAGGATGAACTTCGACGAAGCCCAACACACAAAAAATGACCATCGTAACCATGAAAACAAAGTAAGAGTACGTAACCAAGAAACTGCTCAAAAACATTTTGTTTCTAAGTAACGTCCTTTTTTCCTTCGCAAATCTTCACGAACTCTCTCTCACTTCATACATGCTAGCCAATTACATGGAAGAATCTCTCTGCCACTCTCTTACTACTAACTATGTGTAAAAATAAATATTTTTTTTATTTTACATTTCAACGTCATTTACAAGACCAAAAAAAGTACTTTGAGAGAATAAAACTTGTTTCTTTACCAGCGCCCCTTCACCCTCTTTCGACTATCTCTGCAACCTCTCGTTTTCCCAATCTTTTACTTGATCTTTTCCTCAATCTCCAATAGACCACCAATTTCCGTCACATGCAAACTGTCCTCAGAATACTTTTAACCATATATAGAGTTAGATCTTTCTCCTTTCATTCATCCAAAAATGGGTCAAATCAAAAGAATCCTCAAGCTAGTCGACGTCTGAATCAACATATGGAGAGTCCATTTCCAGAGACTAAAAAAACGCCTACAACCCCCGCTTTTTCGCTCTGCTAAAGCCTCCCATAATTGGAAAAAGAAAGCCAAACTGGTATTTCCAACATGAACTCGATGTGATCTAAGTCTTTTCACAAATTTTTACTTTATATTCGTTTCACATCAGACGAAACTACAAGAAGTTTCTATAATCTATGTAATTGGGAGAAGAAGAAGAATGGAAGCGAAGTAACGTCTACAGATGATTCAATACAACTTTTAAAACATACATACATGACATGAGGGAAACGCATAAAAGAAGAAAGATTTAACAAGCGAAACATAAAAACCGCGATCTGGAACGAGGATCAGAACCTTATGTTGCTAATACCGTTAAAGGGCTGTGTGATCTACAAGTTTTCAAAACCTTTAACATTATGAGATTAGTCCTCCAATAAGGAATGATGATTAACGCGCTTGGCATGCGTTCTGCCTCCAAACTACAAGCTCAACCGGTCTGTCTGTCTGCTGACCAACAAATGATCACTGAAGTGTCGCGACTGTTTCCTCGCCATTAATTAGCATAAAATGATCATGAGCCAGTTGACTGTTGGCATGAAGTGTTAATAGGTATTGGGTATGTGCTTGATGAGTATATACGGTTATTGGTTTAAGAAGCTTGTTTGTAATCACAAACATAGACAGTAGAAGTAGTAGTAGTACAGTTCAATGTTATCAATGAGACTATTTTTGTTTTTTCTCTCCTTATTTGTTTTAT
>CALQYR020007272.1:69875-149892 GCA_943334845.2 Auanema sp. JU1783
AAGTGAAGGATGTTTTGGCCGTTCATCGGTCCGCCATCTATCTGTGATTCCATTTTTGATTTTGATTACAAGGAGCTCGGAAGGATTGCTCGTTAGTGTTAGTGTTGTTTGCTTTTTATGTTTCGATGTTATTTTTATTCAAAAATAAAGTTTTAGTTAATTAATTGGAAGAGGATTCACAGGGTGGGCTAAGGAGAGAAGGAGAAGAAGGGAAGAAGTGTAACAATTGAAGGAATGATATGAGAAGAAAAGATTCTAAACTAGTTGCGGCCAACATCGTCAAGCAGTTATAGGTCTGATTGAAATGGAATTCATAATCATTTTTCAGAAATACATATATATATATACATTTATATATATATATAATCTTATTCTGATATTATAATTCAGACAGTAAGTGCTTCTCTTAACTATACTGTTTATATGAGAAGATTAATTGATGACATATGTATGTGTGTATGTTATCCACAAACGAATTTACCTAAAACCTGTTAGGATTTCATTTCGAAACTTGTCTCCTTCTGCCAATTTTCTAATTATTATTTACTCTTCTTTCCATCATTTTTTGTTCATTCTCACGTCTATTTTCAAATACTTATATTAACCTTGTGATTTGTGAATTTCTAGTAAAACATTTCAAATGACATTCACCATCATCATCACCACCACCACCATCACCATCATCTTTACCTTTCCTTATCATCATTGCATTCATTTGAGAATGTTCTTTTCCTCTTCTCACCTCATTCATTCTCTCTCTCACTCTCCTAATTGAACTTCGTTGGGATTTTTTTGTCTAAAAATAGTAACATCAATTACGGATTTACCTGTTAATGTCTATGAATGGTCATCCTCCTAATTCGCACTTACATTTCAAAGCTCAAACAATCATGTTGAGAAGCAGACTTTCTTTTGTTCGCCAATGCTTCCTCTAGCTGTTGCTGTTGCTGCTGATCATCCATTTCTTTGCGTATGACTAAATTGACCTTACAAATCTGTTTTCGTCTGTCGTTCCACTTCTGAATTCTTTCTTTTCCTTGATGATTCACTGTCTATCAGTGTAATTTTCCATACAAGCTTAAATAGCCTTTAATGAGTGGCTAGCCGTCAACGTACCGCACTCGGCTACACACGGTTTTCACCTTCAATTCTCACACACACGCTCACATGCGGAAGCAGACGGTTTGTGTCGCCGAAGATTGCGTAGAGAACAAAAACATTTTTTTGTTACATTTCTTATGTCCAAATAAGGTTCAACTTCCCAAATGCCAATTGATCAGACGTAAATCTTCTGTCGTAGTTCCTGCCCTTGAACCTTCCCTTTCGCAAATTTTCATTTAAATGATAACAGATTTCGCCTGAACGAAACCTGATGTAGGTCAAATTTGAAATTTTCTATTTTTTCTTTTTAAAAAAATACTTTTTGATTGTAAAACGAACGCCATGATTGTGTTTGTGGATGGCATTCAAGGTGCCATCTTCCCTCACGCGCCTCACATCATCATCTCACTCACTTCAACTCAGAAGTTGCATCATCTGATTGTGATTTCTGTTCCTTTACCGTCCAACAACTTTTTTCTTGTTTTTCCACGCATTATTAACCTAATTTATGAAGATTTTGAAGCAATCGCTTCCTTATTTGCCATTTCGGCTGCGCTCCTCCTCCTCCTCCTCTTCCTCCTTCTTCTGGCTGAGTGTTGTATTGGCCTTACATCTATCGTTACTTGTCACCTGAAGGAATCTGTCAACTCTCCATCTCATTTTGTTTATTTTACCAATCATTAATCATATTTTACTATCAAAATGAATGTTTTTCTCACAAACTTTGTACTCATTGATCTGTCAGAAGATAACTGACTTCTCTCGTCTCACTTACAACTTCCGAGTTGAATTGCTTTGCGTACGGAACGACGTGCAGTACCATACCCTTCCATCACCTCTACCTAGCACTTCACCTTCTTGCAACCAAAGTTCGTCCAGAAATGACATAATGAGTGTCCTTTCTATGATAATTCTCTCTCTTTTACTGTTTTTCGTTTAATTTAATTCACTTGACCTTTTCATTTTTTCAAAAAATAAATTTCAAAATTGAAAATTTCAAGTTTTTTTTTATTCCATTAAGTCTTTGGGTGAAAGTACGTAACTTCTTGAAGAAACAACCAGAAACACGTTTCAACGCCATTTATGGTCATAGGCATTGTGAGGCAAAACAAGTGAATGCAAAAGCCCATCTGTTAACAGGAATATATCGTTCCTTATCTCTCTCTCCTCATCCTTTTTGAACCTCTTAACTACTGCTAACTCTCTTCTACTTACAGTTGTATCACATCCTCAACCATGGAGGAAGCAGAATCCTCCAAATCTGACAAAACGTCGGAGAAAAGCATTGTGTATACCATCGATTCTAGTAACTTGTACATAGATGACCCAAAAAAGGATATCAAAAGTGACCTTTATCTCTAATTTGATTCTCACATTAGCATTTAAGCTTATGATGTGACGTCCATATCCTCTATAAAGAAGCCTGTCAAAGAAAAGGAAGACAGTTTCTGGAAATGCTACAAACGCATGTACGCATTCGCAGATTCGACAGATTGTAAGGTATGATGAGCAGTACTATATACAATGGTATGATTGATTTGATTGATAGTTAATGGCAGTCGGGTTAATAGCCTCTATCATACAAGCTGTTGTACCACCCTTCGTGTGGCTTATTATGGGCAACTTCGTGACGCTCTCCATTTCACGTGAGGTACAGATTGATGGAAAGTTCGAGAAAAACTTAAATTTTAATTCAAAAACAGTTCCAACGTGATCAGATCATCGTTGCGAATCAGTAAAAACAAAATATAAAATCTTCTTTCTATCAGAGCGACTTCTTTCGAGACTTCCGAAAGGGTCGGAGTCGTTTCTTCTTTTTTCTGTTTCAAACATGTTCTACGCTTCTGTTTTCAAACTAATCAACTAAACCACCTCGAGAGGAGTGAACAACCTCTGTTACAGGAAATTCGGATAAGTAACTCTACTTCTTCCGTTTACCAAAACGTCACAGACTTCGATGATGATCGTAACATCGACAGCAAGTTCGAGTCCAGCGCTACGCCAGCGTTTATGGCGATGTTAGCTTTGAGCTTAACCATGTTCTTTGCTGCCTTCGTACAGGTAATCATTGATCTCTAGACCTCTTGATTAGCCCTTTACTACAGCGTCTGGCATGGGAAGTATCAGGCATTCGTCAAGTGTTTCGAATAAAACGAGCCTATGTTCGTAAATTGCTTCATATGGATGTTGCCTGGTTAGAGTCAAGGCAGTCGGGACATGTGGCTTCTATGATTCACGAGTAAATAACATAAATAATCTAAATAGTTTAAATTGTTGACGAAATATCTAATGCTAACAACTATCCGGATGTAAAAAAACCGAAAAATTGCAGACATGCCGATTCCGTTTACAATGCCATCGCTGATCATATGCCTATGATTCTCTTCATATCGATTTACCTCATAGTTAATATATGTAAGACATAGACCTTTAATTAATACTGATAGAGAGTGTTGCAGTTGTTTGTATGTACATACAATGGGATGTTATGCTGCTGATGTGCACTGCTATCCCATTACTCATTTCTAGTCGCATCCTATTCAGTCGGGTGAGAACAGATCCAATCAATCAATATTGTTTTTGTGCTTGTTGTTTGTTTACATCGACATTTGAATTTCACGCCATTCGCACGTGGCGAACAATTCAAATGCAAATTTCATTTTGAGATGAACGGCGGCCAGAACTGGTTGTCTACGAAGATCTTTTTAAATTTCTTCATTTTTATTCCTTTTTTTATGTTTTTTTCTTTTTGCAGTGGTTTGCTAAGACATTAGACGAAGAGAACAAACTACAATGCAAAATAACAAATCTCGTCCATGAAACCTTCAGTTGCATTCGAACGGTCATTGCGTTCGCTGCTCAAAGGCAGACCATCGTCAAGTAATTTGCATATTTGAAATATTCAAAGAGGAAAAATATATTTTGAAGGTTTGAACGATTATCACATGAACACAATCAGTTAACAGAACAACGTTTACGATCTTCCACGGTTTATGATAGTTTAACTCAGGTCATTAATGTGTTACCGTCTCTCTCGGAACAGTCTTCTTTAGGTTTTACTCACGGAACTCGTGTTTACGGCGGCGTTGTCTTATGGAATCTGGAGAGTTGGAGACAAAGAGCCTGGTGCTCTATGTGCCGTAAGAAAATAATGTGTGATACACTTATAAAATGAATCTTTCAGGTGGCTATCAACATGTTGTATATGTGTGTCACCTCGATTTCCATTGGTTTTCACATGAATGGCGCCGGTGTCGCCAGAGGAAATGCCAAAGAGATGGGCAAAATCTTCAGTAAACACATATTCTACACTGTTGAAGATTGATAATATGATTACAGAGGAAGCTTCCGTGGTAGAACCAGATCGATGCTACTTTGCCGTTGTTAATCCATTTCTGCCGATTCCAACACCTAAGTATCGTCGGCAATCAATGAAGTTCATGGGTTCGTTTTTCAGAATAGAGATTAATCAAGTTTTCCTTTCTCTCACACTTTTTTAAAACAGTAATTAATAATGTGTTATGATGGGAAATGATAATGTGTCTTAATCGGATATTTCCTTCAACTTATACTTCCTTCTTAGGCAAGGGGGCAATCGAATTCCGCAATATTGGCTTCTGTTATCCAACAAGACCGGATGTTCAAGTGAGATCATTCATTTAAGAACATTAATATCACTTCTGTCATAGGTTTTAAGAAATTTTTCACTTTCAATTGATGCTGGTGAGAGAGTTTCTATAGTTGGTCCAAGTGGATCAGGAAAAAGTACTCTGACTGCCCTACTTCTTAGATTCTATGATCCACAGAAAGGAAATGTAAGAACAATCATCACTTTCTCAACTCTTGCTAATTTATATTAAATGTCATTACAGGTTTATTTAGATGGTGATAACATTCGAAATATATGTCCTGATGATTTGCGTGCTCAACTATCTTTGGTTAGTCAAGAACCGGTACTATTTGATGGAACTATTAGTGATAATATTCGTTATGGAAGACTTGACGCTACACAGGTGTTAGATGTGGTCATGAAGTGAAACCTTTTTGTTTTAAGCAAGAAATTAATGCTGCTGCTAGAAAAGTTGGTGCGTGGGAATTCATAAGTGCCTTACCAATGGGAATGCAAACGAGGGTTGGAGATCGGCATGTTATAACTTTGAAATACAAATCATTTCTTTACTAATTCAGAGGTATCCAACTTTCTGGAGGTCAAAAACAACGTGTTGCTATTGCGCGTGCTGTTATACGGTAAATTGTGACTTTGGCAGATACGAGAAAACAAATGCTTTTGCAGCAAACCTACTGTACTGATTTTTGATGAGGCAACTTCTGCTCTTGACAACAAACACGAAGAAGAGGTGTGCCAAGCAATTGACTTGGCTTCCGAGGGATTGACTACCATATCCATAGCTCATAGGTACTACTACAGTATTATATGAATTGACTCAACTCTTGGAATGCTATACAGGTTGTCAACTGCAAAAACATCAGATCGTGTAATAGTTATTGATGATGGCATGATTGTGGAAGATGGGCCACCTGATGAGTTGTTAGCGAGGGAAGGTGGACGTTTCAGAAAAGTCAGTCTCTATGGGATATGATGTTACATATGATTATCTGTTTTTAGATGTATATGGATCAAAGCTTAGATCAGCTGGCTCGAAACCCCATTCAAAAGCCAACATTGATGGCAACTATGTCTGTCGGTTCGGCCGATACTATTCTCGTAATTTTATTATCATTTTATCGTTTCGTTTGATAGAAGTAATTGAAGGACCCCGAATCTCATAGAAGAGCATGGGCACGAAGGTCATTAGGCCATAACAATAAATTAGGAAAATCCTATTCTATCAAAAGCCAAGATGGAGAGAAACTCGCTTTGCCAGGTGGGGGATGCTTCATTACGAATAATGAATGAAATAGGTTTGTTTAGTTATGAGTAAGAAACGCTCCGCAAGACTTGATTACAAATACTCAAATGTTGGTCAAATGGATGTTGATGTCAGTAGCACACCTACTATTGACGAAGACGAAGATTTCCTTAAAGTATGAAGCTGGAGTGAATCTTAATCAAATAAATTTTTAGCTTCCGGGGCATAAGAACAACTATCATGCTGTATGGAGTTTGATCAAAGGTTTTAAGGAAGGACAATCATATTTGATCGGCGCTATCCCTACCACTATAGTGAGAGCTTTCTTCTATTTGTTGATATGCTTCCAAGTTGCATCTGTTCTGGAGGTAAGCAGGTTCACGTGTTACATCCTTAGTGAGATGGTTTCTAGTTGTCGATAGTTCCTGTAGAGGACAGACCTCAAGAGATATTCATGGTTTCTGCTGTTTATACAGCATTGATCATTATCAAGACGATATTTGAAGCTATGGGGGTGAGTCGTAGCATTATCCTCTGATCAAAGTTCCATCTTGCAGCGTCTTTTTATTGCTTTATACGGGCACGGTATATGCAGTTACATGAGAACCGAAATGTTCTCCAAGATCATGAGGCACGGAACTGCCTACTTCGATGAAGAGAGAAATAATCCAGGAAGACTTGTACATAAGGTTTGCCTACTTTCTCTCATTGATCTTATTAGCCTCACACGTTCAGATTATCAGTGATTCCGAAACTCTCAACAAGATAATGGAGCAGAAGCTGGATCTGCTCATACCGGCCTTCATCTGTAGTAGTAAGTCACTTAGTATAACTATCAAAGAAACATAATCACGCTTGTAGTCTTTTCAATCATTGTTGCTTTATATATAAATTGGAAAATGGCTCTTCTTTGCTCTTTCCAATTCCCAGCATACTTTATCATCAGAGTTCTTCAAATCAAAGAAGGTTCTAAACGGTAAGGATAACGATAACTCTTTCCACCTTTTTATGACTCAACCTTCAGTCAAAGACAAATGATGGAAGAAGAGAAGAAAGCTGCTAGCTTAATCACAATAGTTCTTTCAAACATGTCCACCATCAAAGCTTATAATCTACAGGAACACTTCTATTCTGTTTTCACAGATGCCTTAAAACCTCTATCGAAGTAAGAATTGTTTGTAAACAGATCAACAGTATCTCTCTTCTAGAGCCATGAAACGACAATCCGTCATTTCCGCCTTTGTATTCGCCTGTCAATACTCTTTCACTTACATCTTGATAGCCATAACTCTCCACTTCGGTAAAATAATGATGATATCTAATGAAATTTCAGTTTTTGATTACATGAGGTGACCAACCCTTCGAATTCCGTAATAACTCTTCTGATTACAGGGTTGTCCTTCTCACTCAATTCGGTGCAAACTTCTTTTCACAGCTTATAGCTTCCGTAACAGACTTCTCTAAGGCACGGGTAGCCGCCGAAAGTGTGATGGGTATCATAAAGGAAGCTCCTGTCGATATGGATAACTTGAGCGAAGAAGGCTTAAGACCAGTATGTCATAGTACAGTATCAGACACATATGATTTTATAGAAGTTACAAGGAACCCTTCAATTGCACAATGTTCACTTCCGTTATCCATCAAGACCGGTTGTACCTATTCTGAAGGGAGTGGATATAAGAGTAAAGAACTAAATAATCCAACTTATTGCTATTGTTTCGCTTCAGGTAGATGCAGGAGCTTCTATCGCGTTGGTTGGTCCATCTGGTTCAGGCAAGAGTTCCATAATAGGATTGTTCCAACGAATGTATAGTCCAACTGATGGGTGTGTGGTGAGTCCAAAGCATATGAACACCGGTTCACTGTACTCATTCAGACAATTGACAGACATGATGTAAGATCAATTAATCCTTCCTATTTGCGAAGGTTCGTAGTCTCTGTTGGACAAGAACCAACGTTGTTCTCCTTTACGATCAAGGAGAACATCGCGTATGGCTTACTGGAGTCTGAGTCTACCTTAGACAAAGTCATTGCAGCAGCTAAGATTGCTAATATTCACGATTTCATATCCACTTTGCCTCAAGTTAGCCAATTTTAATTAGTTTCAACTTAACTAGCTCCTCTAGGGCTACAATACGGAAGTCGGCGAGTTCGGAGCGCAGTTATCTGGTGGACAAAAACAGAGGATAGCTATAGCTCGGGCCATTATCAGAAAACCTGCAGTTCTATTGCTGGACGAGGCAACTGCAGCCTTAGATAGTGGAAGTGAAAAGGTTGTTTTGAAGAATAGCTCTCCAATATACAAAACTATGTTGTAGGCAGTGAAAGAAGCTTTCCAGAACGCCAAGGAGACTTGTACCTGTGTTCATAGTAAGAAACCCTTCATAGAAAATCTTGTTAATACTTACTTTCAGTTGCTCATCGTCTTTCATCTATACGTAATGTTGATAGAATTTATGTTATTGTTGATGGCAGAGTACGTTATCTAAGAATCTTTACCAAATATAGAAGATGTGTTTAGGTTGCCGAAGAAGGAAATCACGATGAACTGATAGCCTTAAAGAGCCTGTACTACGAGATGACACAGGCCTCTCTGTAAAATACCAATTTCTCTCAGAAGAAATTGTAGTAATAACTGTAAATAAGTTAAAGAATGAAAATAAATTAATTTTATATGAATTAGAAAGACATTGTGATGATTGGGTACATAAGCTCTGAAACGTATGTGTATGAGTGTAACCAGGAATGGTGTGCAAAGGAGTAAACACTAAGTTGTTGTGGGGTGGGGGGGGGGGGGGGGAACAAGTTTCATTTTTGTTTTACTTTTAATTCCTTTCATTTGCAAATAGTGATGAATGGCAAAAAAATATTTGAAAGATTCATCGATTGCTCTTGTGGCTTCGCTCCTCTTTCAAATCTTTGTTTTTTCGTTTTCGCGTGCTCAAGAAACAGAATCGCCGTTGAGCACATGTGTATCTTCTTGCTCTTTATGGCCGTCGCCCTTCATGTGTTTGAAGGAAAGATTTAATTATTTTAACGTAATTGTTTTTGCTTAAGTCCTCCTTGTGCCAGATCAATTCCAGCAGATAATGCTACCTCTGAACTTGAGTGCTTTTAATAAATTAAATTGCATTATCTAATTAGTTTCTATCTCATTACACTTTGAGCTAAGACAGAGCTCCCTTCTCCCTCTCTCTCTCTCTCTCTGTGTTGGTTGAGATAAGTTAATTGTTTACCTTTTGAACAATCGTTATATCCCTATAAGTGTAAAATCGACTGAGAGTTCGTAATCTCTGCCCAGCAAAACAGCCATGAGTGCCATCAAAACAATTCCTTCAGCAATCGTATCGTCAACTATATTGAGAGCTCGCACGTTTTGCTTCAAAAACAATATTTTTTTTATCTTCTCGTATCAGAATAATAAAATAATTACATTAGGAGCTAGTGAATTAAGGATTGAAGAAGCGATGGTCGAGGAGAGAGCAGAGACGCAGAGATTAAAAAATGAAAAAGCTCCGTCTCTGTCACAACAACAGGAGAACACGAGCGAGCCTTGGCAACTAAAGACCTCAACAAACAAATACTGTTCACCTGTACTGTTTTTTCTCGACAATTTCATTTCTACCTGTACCTCTAGCTTATCATCTCTATCTCACGAACTTTACTTTAATTGATGCTCGAACTTAAGATCTAAACCTCAAGTCTTTACTTAATGCTCAGCTGTCCAGCATTTGTTTTTCGAAGGCAAATCCTCAACACATTCCGTCGTTCTTCCCGATTCACATGTCTCCATCTATACATTCCCAAACACACATACAACTATTCCTGTTTTACTTTTCTTCTTCATTCTACACAGCCATTTTGTTGAAAAATAAACAAATCACAACCTCAATTTCCCCATTTCCAGCTGAATGAACTTGTTCAAGAAGACGTACTCCTTATTCACTGCCGTTTCAACAAGAGTAATTTTTTTTTTATTCTCAAATGTGTTTGTTCGAAAACATTCAGAGCGCTGGAGATTTGTATATCGGATCTAATGTGCTTCTACGAGCTGCCATGCAAAATCAGCAATTAAATGGCGTAAAGGTTTTTGATTTTATCTCACAAGATTTCATTTCAATGCTCTTTGAGGTCGCTATCTTACATGATAAAAACAAAGCCCTTCTGATTTCTAAAGTATTAACGGACCACGGGGCAACCGTCGAACATTACTCAGTCAAAGGCGAGAACAAACCAGCAATTGGAAACGTTCGTGAATTAGACTTGAAATGCAGTCAAGGAAAATCTTACTTCAACAACGTTCTGAGGTTAGTTAACTCTTCTACATCTTTTCTGACAAAAATAATCATCACTGCTAAATGCAAAACGTATGCGTTCGGGGGGAATCGAACCCCCGTCGAATGCTTGGAAGGCATCCATGCTGACCATTACACCACGAACGCTACGATTAGTAAAAATCATATCTCACATATACCGACGGCTTTAAACATTCCATCTTGATCTTTAGAAAAACCGACGTATTCTTAGATGGACATGGTTGTGATCGCTTGGATTTGTACGTCCATAAGACTGAAATAACAAAACAGAATGGCCAACTCATAGTGGCTACTGTTGACGGTGAGTGCATATCGAATGTGAAAGTGACACAACTATGTATGGACAGGCGATGATCCATTCTCCGCTATACATGCCATGAAGAATATTGCCATTGGTTTATATCTTCGAGAGAAGTTAACGGCAGGCGAAGTAATATTTTGAAAAGCAATACATGAGTTTACTAAGTTGAATACTTGCAGATAATCCCAACTCCAGATTCAAAGAAATATTTTGAAGAACTCAAAGACTTCTCCGCAAAAGTCAAAAACTGAGCTTGTAATGGAAATGAGTAAGTTATAGAACTATTTATGTGATTTGAAGAATATCCAATAAACCTTCTCACTATATATACTCTTGAGCATTCGAGACTGACAAATAACACAAGGGTCTAAAGAACAATAACAGATGGTCTTATCAGACGCAAACAATCGATCGGTATGACCTTAACTATCGACTAGACTTGTCGATTTGACAAAATTTATATATTTTTTGAAATTGTTAATGCAAGGATAAGTTAAACATCTATTTTCATAAATTCCAAATAGCCTCTTGAAAGCATAATTGCCAAACAGAAGATAATTGGCACATTAATCTCCAAACAAGAAAATATGCCATTGATGTTAGTTAATTTTAAAGAAGAGCCCAATGTGGTGAATGGCATAGTCTTGCTCACATTTCGTTTTACTGTGTTCGATGATACTAATGCTATTTTGCTTTATTCGTTATTGCTCTTCACTTTCTGTCTTCTTACTAGTTTTGAGTAATTCTTTTTCTTAATTTATTTTATTACTCTCCTTTAGTTCAGTTTTTGAGTATCTCTTCTCTTAGTACTGACCTTCTTAGCTCCTCATCATGTTTCTCAAAAAAACTATTCCTGGGTATGTTAGTTGACTATTTTGCTTTTTGTCCTTCTGTCTTTGAGATAAGCAATAAACATATTCTTCCATTTTTTATTATAGTATGAAGAAGGGTCTATTACATGGAGTCAAAGTCATTGAGATCGCTGGCTTAGCTCCTGTTCCTCATTGTGGAATGTTATTAGCAGATGCGGGAGCTCATGTGACTCTAATACAGAAATCGAAAGTATGACAATTACTATTTTAAATGATCATCGGTGTGAAGTCAATCCAATCGATATTGTAAAACGGTCCACTCAGCTGTTATTCTAATGAGATTGATCCGCAAGTGCGTCAGTAGTCATTTTCACGCCTGCACTTAGAGCGAGCGGTTGCATTCCAATTAACAGTTCGAATTTTCTATCTATTCTGCACGTTTTCAGGAAGAGAACGAAACCGTCGAGCAAAGATTGAACAGGGGAAAGGATTCTATCAGAGTAGACCTCCGAACTAAAGAAGGTGTTGAAATCGTTCGCAATTTGGCAAAGAGCAGTGATGTCTTGCTTGATCCATATCGTCCGGGAATTCTTGAGAAAATGGGATTGGATCCTGTACAGCTATTAGAGGTTTAATTTAATATTTTGTCCATGGATAACATATTGAATAGGAAAATCCTAAACTTGTCGTTTGTCGCTTAACTGGGTATGGTCAAACAGGTGAACTTAGTCAGGAAGCTGGTCATGATATTAACTATGTTGCTCTATCTGGTAATATTCTAATCTTTCAAAAATCTAATCCGCTTAATACATTAAGGCCTCCTTCCCATCTTGAGCGGTGACGATAGGAACCCCCCTTGGCCACCAGCCAATCTGCTCGCAGATTTCGCTGGCGGCGGGCTCACTGCTGCATTCGGAATCGTGTCAGCTTTATTAGGTCGTCAAAATAATGGTAAGACTGAACATTTTTCAATTAACTTCCGTTCTACCAGGTGGTCAGGGTTGTATTGTTGACTGTTCAATGGTCGAAGGATTAGCTTATCTTGGTAGTTTTGTCTCTCAGTACCAAGATATGGAACATCTTTGGAAAATGCCTTTCGCTGCTTTCCAAGGGAAGTGTCCTATATATAGGTGAGTCAGAACAATATTTTCCTGGTTTAAATGAGAGAAGGAAGTCTAATGAGGAGATAACGGTTATTGTTTATGAAGAGTGTTTACAAGTATTCAAAGTATTTAATGCTTGATTAAGTGAGTAAGGTTATCTATCTGTTCTCATAATGAAGTCTTACGGCTTGACCATGCTTATAAGGTTTTCATGTTTCTATATTCACTTTGTTAGTAATTATCTATTCTAGGACGTATGAGACTAAAGACGAAAAGTTCATGGCAGTAGGAGCCTTAGAGCCGAAGTTCAACTCTAACTTATTCAAAGGTGGTTGTCAATGAGCTCGTCTGTTCTATTCTTTTCTTTTAGTACTGGGTATGGATCATAGTATAGGAGATGTTTATTCGGATCCAGTTGGAACAACGGAAAAAATGGAAGCGGTTTTCAAATCCAAAACGCAGGCAGAATGGGTAGAACTTTTCAAGGGTTGGAACCTCTTTCTTCTCATTTGTTTTACTATGTACTTAAAGGTAAAGACGCCTGTGTCACTCCCGTCTTAGATCTAACTAACTGTGGCAACTTCCCACATAATGTGGAAAGAGGTACTTTCAAGGAACAGAATGGTAAATGGATTCCAAGCCCGGCACCAAAGTTCTATTCCAAAGAAGAATTCGCTAAGATGAAGTCACACTTATAACTGAGGAAGTAAAAAAGCAATACGTTCGCATTATTTATTCATTTGTATCACATTAAATAAATAAACAAGCATGTTTTTTCTTTATCTCTCATCCCCTTGGCCAGCCTTTGGCACTCTCATAATCAAGGTCGCGGCATCAGCTCTAGGCATTGACACTCCTGGTAACATTTAGTGTTCAGATTCAATGACATATCAAGAAAAGTTCATAAGTATATACTATATAAGGATACAGATGAGCCATTCATTCAGTTGACTCATCGAGTTACCATGATGCCAATCCATCGTTCCGTTCCTAACCTCATCGTTCAAGCTATACCTTGCCAGGTTTGCACTGAATTGGTTAAGCTGGATAGGTGAGGATGAATTTCCGGATTCTCTTATAATGATCTCTGATTTAGAATGGATCTCATCGGTCACATGGAAAACAAGCACATGAATCTCTCTCCATATTACTGTGCCACATGTCTCAGAGGAATGGAGTCATCTCGAGAGGTAATATTGATGTTTCCCTTCTATCACATTCCTGACTACTTAAGGCAATCAGACATTATCACACATGCCATCCCAATGAACGGCGTGTTAAAGTAATTGATAGTTCCTATCACTATGACCGTCAAATAAGAACACTCGTTACTAGCTGTTTTCCAACCATTGCTGAGGTAACAATCGTAATATGCTTCTGACTTCATCCGGTTTTTCCAGGACATCAGATTGCCAGTTGTTTTCACCACATGTAGACAATGTAACCGTAAGGTTCGCAATACTCCGTAAGTCGCTAACCCTCTTATCCTTTCAAGTGATCTGATTTTCAGTGAGACTTTGAATAAGCATATGTTTAAACATGCTCGAGCCTATTACACAGAGATGCATCCTTTTGGTATCGGGCAAGCTAATGAGGAAGACTTCATTAATGACCTGGTGGCTTTGTTTTCTGGAAACGATGGACAACTTTACCGGATGTTTATACTGGACGCTTGTTTCCCAGGTGCACCAAATGTAAGTGCTGATTCACTGATGCAGAACTGAACCATGTTATTCCAGGACGATTCAATTAGTGTAACATCTGTCAGGGAGCTGATTGCTCCTAGAATGACAAGACCTGTGGATGGTATCGGTCAGTCGGATTACGAGCAAGAAATCATCCTGGACTACATTAATCCTAGTGCAAGCCCACGAATTATTCCAGAGGTGAGAGGACAGCGTGTTGCACCTCAGCCTCTTCAAGCTCCACAGGAAGTGGAGAATGATGACTCAGAGGATGAAGTAGATGATGAGTTTGTTCGGAATCATTTCCGAGTACCAAATGTCTGCGAGGACAACGACTCTCCCGATGTAGTTGAAACTGTGAACGGTTATTTCGATTGATATGCTAAGATATTGATATTTATAGACTATAGTGCAAAATCATTTGACTTGACTTATCTATTCTAGTTGTGCTAACTTGGTTCCAATCCTGTATAATCAATAAATGGTCTCGTTTAACTTCCACACTTCTCTCGGTTTTCTTTAAAGGGACATTAACAAAGGTAGAGGCCATGGCTACTTCCGTTGTTACCATGGAGTTGTCCAGCAACAGACAACTACGTCAGATTAGCCGAACCCATGCTCTGACAAATTGCGGCTGCGACATCTTTTACTAATTCTCTCTTTGAAGTAGCATATGAATGTGAACCATAACTGTTTAAGTAGAAACTGATTTCATATCAGATGAAAAAACATGACGAGAGAATGCGAATTACTGCATTCATGACCCAATTGGCTAATCGTATTTGATCTTGTTGTCTACGCTTTGAATTTTTCTTTATATTCGTTCTATAATTTTTTTTTCGTTATCCTCTATCTCTCACATTTTTCGTCTTGTCAGAACCATGTTGTAACAGGAGAAAAGCTTTCCCCGAACTCTTCTATTGTACCTTTCTAGTACCTAGCTGATCAGCAGCTTGCAGCGATTCAATCTTCTTCAAAAAAAAGAATCTTTGAAGAGTTTGACTCTTCACCAACTCTTGTTTTTAACATACTGCTCTCCTTCGATTATACTTTCGGGAGCATCTGTCCTGACAGATCGTCCTTCATTCAACTTCTTCATACTGAAGATCCCAGCTACTCCATAACTTACCAGTTTATCTTGTTAAGTATTGTTCTCGTTCTGCTGAGATTTCCTTCTCGAAGGTTATAATCTTGCCTTTTACAGCAGACACACTACCATCTATCACAAACCTTTCAAAATGAAATCTACATCATATCATGGTGAGTATTCTAGTCTTCAGAAACATTCAAATGTAGATTCTGTCTTTTGAATATCATTTTTTTCTGTTTGACCAAAGGCCACGCTGTAAGAAAGTAGCGTTTCAAGAAACAATTGTCAATTGACATATGTCAAACTCAAATGGTCCCAATCGATAGTTAACCCAAGAAATCAGTAAGAGAAGGTCAATAACGAAGGGGAACATCTTGTTTTGAACTGGGCTATGGCGACAATTGGATGCATTTTCTTAATAACCTCCTTTTATTCCCTCCAGATGAATGATGCTATTGACCAAGCATTATGATTTGAAGACAAAAAGTAAAAAGATATTCTGAACATCTCTTCCTCCCACTCTCCTGATCTCAACATGTTCGAACGAAATCAACTCATTCCCTGCCACACTATCAATCCTCTTATTTATGCTAATCACTACGGCTCCATGCTTAATTACGGTATTTAAATTTGAATTTTGGCGCGGTAATAAAGTAACGCGCGCTAAATTACTCATATTTACGAAATCCCTAGCTTTAGGGTCAAGCTGAAATAAAAAGTTGGGAAATCGGGTTACGACTGTTCGCAAAACCGTGTGCAACCGATTTCTCTGTGAGCTATTTCGAAATAAAATTTCACGTGAACTGATTACACGTGGAAAACTCATTGTCTGTCTATCCTACCTTCATTTCATTTTATGTGCTTCAGACGTGCAGTCGTTTCTAATCGAGAATAAAGAAGCAATTTTATCTTTCCTGCAAAACGTGGAGCGTCCTAGATTCCCTGACCAAATGGCACGTGAGGTATGTTATTTATCTTCGAGGTTCAATATGACTTGTTTCTCAACCAGAATTCCATGTCAAGATCTCCTTCTCCAATTACTCGTGCTAGAAGTGGCTCGCGTTCTAAATCTCTGAGTCGTAGTCCTAGAGAGTGGGTATCCGTTTTATTTCGAAGTTGAATTTTCATTTTAGTCGACGCTACTCTCGTTCTCGTTCTGCTTCACCTAAACGATCTCGTTCAAGATCTCGATCCAGAAGTGACTCAAGATCTCCTCGGCGTTACAGCTCGGGCAAGTACAGTCCCAGAAGGCGTTACCGCAGGTTTGTTTTTCAAAAACTTAAACTCCAAAGCTCTGCGTTTGATCTTCCTGGCTATTCATCTGCTTGTCCTATACTGCCGCATTTATGTCTTCAGTTTAGGCATATCAGTAAAAATCAAATCAATGAACTTAAAATGAATGGCTAGCAAAATAAAATAGCGTTTGATTGGCTTTCCAAATTCAAAGACAGTATTGGAAGATTTCAAATATCCAATCAATAAGTGCTGGTCAAACTTAAGAAATAGAAGGGTCGTCATGTAGACAACGGTAAACATGGTGCATGACATAATTAACTAATATGTAAATCCTTTTTTGCGTGGGTTATCTGACCGTGTGTTGTGGCCAATCCTTACCAGTGTTCTTGTTGATGTTTGAGCTTTCCTAACGTTGTTGTGTTTCAGTAGGAGCAGGTCTCCACGCGATCATCGTCGTTCGGATTATGGAAAGTCCTCGAGAAGGTCTTATGGAGATGGACGTGAAAAGCCTAAACCATGCAGGTTTGAGTGGAGCAGCCTCAAAGACTAATCTCTAACCTTCTCAGATGCATTGGCATTTTTGGAATGAGCTTGGAAACTTCGGAAAAGAACCTTCAAAAATTGTTTGAGAAGTACGGCAAAATTGAAAATGTGAGTAGTCGCACAGGATGTCGCATTGTATGAGTTCTTGCAGATTAAAATCATCCGTGATCATTATAGCGGAAGAAGCCGTGGATACGGTTTCATTTATTTCGATGACATTAGAGATGCTGAGGATGTTAGTAGCTTCTTTATAATCTGACCGTTGGTTTCTTTGTTTAGGCGAAACAGGCTATGACTGATGTCGTTATTGACGGTGCCAAAGTTCGTGTTGACTTTTCTGTGACTGACGGGCCTAGCAGAGGCAAGAGAGGGTACGTTATGTAATAATGAAGTGATTAATTGCCATTGTTTGCAGCAGAAGCAGAAGCCCCTTCCACCGTCGTTCTCGTTCTCGTTCCTAAGAGAGAGACAGAGAGGGAAAGAAAGAGAATAATCTAAATTTACTCGTTATGAAGGCTTTAAATTCTCATTTTCAAATGGTATGAACTGTTGTTTCTCGTGTTGTTAGCTTGCTGGGGTCTTCGGTCAATGTCTCGTAGAGCAAAGCTCCTTAAACAATTAATTTTTTTGTATATAACGTGTATCTGTAATTTAATAAAAACCGAAAATGCTTAAGTTTTTTTACTTTCATTTCACATTGACCTTGATTAGCACAAAATGAGATTTAGGGGGCTGAAAGAGCTCCTCCCTAAAACGGAAAACTTGATAAATCTTATTTAATCTCACACTTAGCGAGAGTTATACTGGCGAGTCTTTCAGAATGTTCTCTTTTCCTATGCTGTTAATCGTGGTGACATTATCCGATCCAGGTATGTTCACGTTGTTGTTCGTCCGTCTTAACCACGCACAGTTTCAGTTCCATCTGAGTCAACATTGCCTATCATTTATAATATTTCTCTTGAACGTAGTATGAAGTCAAGTCCATCATCTATTCAAAGACAATGTGTGTGGTCTAACTACTCTGAAGGAGAATGTGATACTGAACCTTTAGTACGATTGATACGATCTCAATAAGCATAATAAACATACATTTAGTACCAGTATTATTCGATTTCACAAAATGATGTACAACACCAACTTCAAATTGATGCGAATTGGCAAGAAGGGCACGAATTAGCAAAGAACCTAATATGCAAGATGAAAGTAAGAAAGAAATGTTGAGATAGGCAGTCGAGAACATAGGATAGCACAAATTGCTCCCGTAAACTAAAAGCACGTAAGGGGATTAAACATGTCATGAAAAAATCGAATGTCAGGAAGATGACGAAAAATGAGAACAAAATCACCGGCAATGGCTGACTCGACATCTGCACGTTGTAGAGAGAAAGAGAGATAAGGAAGTGTATGTGTGTGTGCATGTGTGGGTGTGGGTGTGAAAACGTGAGACATATTATGGCAATTCAGAATTATTGCATTATTAGCACAAAAATAATTGAAGGGAGATCTGGAGAGGCAAATTTAGCCGGGCATCTTTTGAATGGATTCCATTATACATCTTAATTATCCAGAAATAAAGAAATTGAAGAATAGTACATCAATTTACACCGGTAACTGTTACCATTTTTGGCTGCTGACTTCGTATGAATCATTTCCTTACTTCAGGTAGCGATTCATCTTCTCCATTATTACGTGAACTTGGGCTGGACCTGATAACGGCCAATCCCATTTGTTCTCCAACCTTCCGTGAGGAACATCAGACTCAAACCAGTAACATAACCAGAACCACCTATAGTTCAATCTCGTTAACTAGGTAAGAATCATCACACTCACCATAATCTACTCATAGGCGCGTTAGGACGCTCTTCTTTCTTCATCTCGAAAACTTGATGATAACCCCAAAAGACATGGGAAGTAAGCCAGTAAGCGATTAAAACGTCCATGGTATAGTGACCTCCTGAGACAACTAGAGCAGCAATCCCCAAGAAGGTGATGGGAGCAGCAATATACCTGCAAAAACAGAATAAAACAAAAAGTAAGTCTTCGCATATGAGATACCTTAGGAGAACCAGTCCACGAGGTGTGTACTGAAGCTGCACAAAGTACATGATGGTAAGCACAACAGTGTGTCCACTGAACATCAAATCTCCACAAAGAATCTTCTCTTGTCCAGAAGTCAAGCCAAGAGTTACAACATATGTCAAAAACCTAAAAACTTCATTAGTCATCAACTTGAATAAACTGAAAACCTCGTAGCGATTTCCATGCCATACATGGCAGTTCGGTTAACTTGCGGTTGACATATCTCATCTCGATTGTGGAAAGAGGGAGGAAGGAAAGTGACCTTAATTAAAATATCATATATTTGAGATCAGTATGTGGCTCTACCCCAAGAATAACTGCTCGAAGTCCATACATAATAGCTCCTAATAAGAACATCCGCCTTAAGACTACCCATCGTTCATGGTGCAATAACACAACGGTAAAACCAATAATAGAGCTGGAGAATCACAATGCAAACAGAATACGAATAATGTTTTCTCATACCTGACGGTGGACAAAACATCCCCAACGGACCAAGCCCATTTCTGCTGAGGTATTACCATAAATGTGAGATCAGGTAATGGCTGTCGAGGGACAACATCATGGATAACAGTTAAGAGGAAAAAGTTAAGGAAGGCTGAGACCATCAGACAAAAAAAAGCGATGACAGTTTTCAAGCCTTCTGATCGGCGCTCGATATCTTCCTTCAATAGTTCAATTCTACAACGCTCTGAGCACATAAACAAACCACTTTAGATCTTGTATGATCAGGGTCTGAGGGATCGATGTTAATAGCAATTCCATTGCACCTACTGTCGATCATGACTCCAGAATTGATGGAAGGCTGGGAAGAATCTATCCGGACCTAAATCGAAGAAAGACATTAAGTAAATGAGATGAAAACTGATACTTGTAATTCGGTTCCTTCGAGTCCAAGTTCTGACGATGGCCTTAAGGGAACGTGACTATCACTTTGATCCCTTCGATGGCCAACCATCAAGGATCTAAAATTTGAATGAACAAGTGGAGTTTTACAAAAAAAAACAAAAATAGATAGAAAGTAAGAAGTCGATAACGATAATGAAAAACAAATAAGAAAACCTGAAGGTTATCACAGGCATATGAGCCACTCCGTGTGGAAAGTATTGAAATGAAGATAAGGAAAGGGAATATTCAGAAGAAGAATAAGAACATGAAACACGTGAAGTTTGAAAATATCAATAAAACCTAATGAGCAGCCCATTCAGCACATGAAAAGAGACAACAAACGAATAAAAAAATAAAAAATCGACTTGTTCAAAGGGTTTTGTTATGAACTCGCACGAAAAATAAACAAGAATCACTAATTTATAAACAAACGATCACCTAACACAAATTCACAACGGACGTCTCTCGTGGAGAAATTGATTACTGAAGGCGCAAAATGTCTTCTTCTTGTTTGTAAATGGATTAAGCAGTAACTTGGAACAATGGTTAGCGGATAAATTAAGGCGATCTTCTGGGTACGTAAATGAACCCTAATCGCACTTACAGTAACCCAAATTTGCGAAAAAAAACGAAGTCAGTAGGAAAGCCTCTAGACCACTGAAGAATGTGTGAAAAGAAAAGATTTCTGTTAATCTCGTGAATCGGCGGAAGAGTTTTTGTGAATGTTTTTTAGTTTATGGACGGTTGTTAAAAGTCATGTTGTTATAGTTTATTAAGTAAAGCAAAGTGAAAAAACATGTTAAAACTGGGTAAAAGGTGAGCTGTGAGTTATGTGGAATTCTAAAACGAATCCAAACTTGTGCTTGAATAGTTGATTCTATTCTGAACACTTTCGATAAGTTGCTGCATTTCCGCCCGACTGTCCGGTCGATTAGCTTCCCATGGACGTCCACTTGATAAGGACGCTTGTCTATGCCGAAACTCTTGTACAATATTTTCAATTGGACGGTCGCGAGTCTCTACAATGTATAAACAATTTTATTTACATTGAAATAAACTTGACTACCTGGTAGGAGAATGAACATTAACACAATACTTATAGATATTATGATGATGAATGGGAGGTAGCTAAAGGACACTCCGACAAGCTGCAGATGACACAACTTCGATTATTAATAGAGTTTCTACAAACCTGCTGGAATGGTAGATAAGCTAGCGAGATTATAAACGCGAAAGTCCAAGCGACGAAGACTGAGACAGTGACTGCCGTAGCGCGGAACTGAAAGTGAAAAAGGTTGCAGGAATGTTAAGTTCAGTGGCAAGATGTTAGATTACAGAAATTGGAAGAGAACTTGATCACCATGATCAGTCTATCCAATTTAGATCAAACTTTGTCAAAATGACTCATGGAAGTTACCTGTTGATTAAACAGCTCGCTTGTAATCATCCATGGTATGGGCGACCCCACACCGTACACGCACATATATAGAACCAAAGCGAAGATAGTTCCATAACTGGCCCATTCCACCTATGAAAGTTAGTTCCGTTTCTCAAAATTCAAAATCGGCTTACATCCCAGTAGTTTTGCAGATATGTGAAAACGGTTAGTAATGAAAGAGCAAAAAGACAGCTTGTCAGCTGGAAAAGTGACAATGGTCGACGGCCAACCTGTAAAAATTGCAGATAAGATAAGAAAAAAAGATCCAATAAAAAAACTTTCGACAAAAGAAGAGATATCGGAAGCGTTCTTACCTTTTCAATTAAATATGGTGCGGAACAAGCGAAAAGGAAGTAAACTACTCCTATAGCCAAAGTACTATAGCGAGCAATTTCTCTGTAACAACAAGTTCAGCTTCAATGAAACACTTTGCAACTCACGGAGTTAGTTTTGCATTAATAAACATGTCAGTTGAATAGGCAAATACAGCTGTGCAACCCGTAAACTGTTGAGCAATCATGACCAAAATAGAAACTGTTAGCGGAATCCGAAGATCTTTACGCGTGAACAGCTCCTTGAATGTACCTGTTCCGCTCTGCAAAAAATCAACCGGTCCATGCGTCTTTCAGAGTTAAAATAAAAACCACGCAGCGAGCGAGCGCGGGCTGAATATGCTAATGAAGCTCACCTTCTCCAACGCGATTTCGCGAATGAGGGATTCAAACATCAGCTTGGCTCGGTCTTCTCCAACAAGTCGTTTTATATCAATCAACGTCTGAAGAAAAATTCAGGTAACTGAAAAATACGGTGACTAACTTGTTCTCTATCGCCTTTTGCACTAAGAGTATGTTTCGGTGATTCAGGGCAGAATGGCAGAATGATACATAACGCCAACGCCATCAAACCAGGAAATGCAAAAGCCAAAGGCCAAGTGTTTTCACCTCCCAACACCTTTAAAACAAAACTTAATCTTCAAAACATTTGGTATTAAATACCTCTGGTAAGCCAATGAGCAAAGAGAACCAATCGGAAAACGCCACAGCAACCTGAAACCGTAAAGTTGATGTTACGAGAGCAGAGTTAAAAAAGAGTACCTGATGGAGTGTGCCTGCTGGTCCTCTGTATTTACCAGGAGTGATTTCCATCAAGTACATGGGAACCAGACCCGAAGTTAAACCCATATTTATCCCAAATATAAAGCGACCAAATATAAGAAGCTCGGGAGATCTGAACATGCGTACTACTTATCAAGCGTGCTCAACGAGATTACTTGAAAGATTTAGAAAGTAATTCCAACAGTGCACCGAACACATTTACGACGCCGTTAGCTATCAAACCATTACGACGCCCAACTCGTTCAGCAACAACTCTGAAGTGAAAGAGCAATGATTTTTTGTAGGTTCATATGTACCTGGTTAGAGAAGCACCTAAAATAGCACCAACAGCAATACTAGAAACAATGAAAGACCAAATAAGGTTAGATACAGTTAATGAAAGTGGAGTTCCATATCTATAATGAATACAGTTAACAGCTTGTCATAGGATATGAGACTACCGTTCAGTATACGTTTGGTTTATCCAAGAAGTTAGTAAGGGTTGAGCTGGATTCACTACTCCGTAACTATAGAATTGGGCACTACCACCAAGGATGACAGTGATAACAGTGACAAAATATCTGCCAATCAATAGAGTTATAGATAGGACTAGAGAAAACCTACCTTAAAGTAACCATTGTGTTTCTGAGAAGCTGCTACAACAACATGTCATGTACAAGAGTTAGCGACTGAAGAAGACTGTACGGGGTCAGGCAGATAAGCGCTAATACTGATAGAAGAAGACATTCCGTTTAATCATTGTCAGATCATACCATCATTACGTACTATGTTTTTTTATAATGTCAAAATTATAGTTTGTAAATAAGACGAAAATCCATGTACTTCATAATTCATTGAGAACAATATAACAACGGCAACAAAATAAGTTTGAACAAGAGAACAATCATTTTACAGTTGGGTTTATCGGGCATCGTAGACCATCACTGCAATTGAGAAAGGTTTCACTTTATTAGGAAAGTGAAGGAACTTACATTTTCTACATCTTTTCTTGTACAAAATACGATAACCACACTCCCTGCATCTAATGGCATCTTTTGGTCTAATTTCATTTTCGCTATGACATTCTACAGCAATACAATAATGAGGAAAAGCTCAGTGATACTAACCTCCACAAATATAAATCATACTATTCGTCTTCACGACAGCAGAACTGCCGGGCATTGGAGTTGCTCCTCCATCCATCTTTGGACTTATTTAAACTGAAAAGAATTATGAATCACAGTATATTGGTAGTGTAGTGAACATGAGAGAGTCACAAGTTCTGAAGATTTTTGATTATGGCAAGCAAACATACATTATGCTTAATAAAACTTTCAAATTTCAATTGTGAAGCTTTGAAGTACAAAATCAACTTTGCTCGTTTGATCGAAAATGCAATATCCACTGCCGCTCTGTCTTCGCGTAAAGGGCGTCGCGTAAAAGTCTCGATTGGAATGACACCTACAGTAAACCTTGCCCTCACCACTGTCCTAAAAATTGTTAGCGCTCAGCTCTGAATATTTTTTTTCACAGATGTCTACAGTTGCATTGTTTCTCTATGTTTCTTCAGTATTTTAGTATTATTATATTATTTTTTTAAAATTATTTTATTTTCTAGCTTGCGGTAAAATTTAAAAATGGCCCGTGGTCCAAAGAAGCATTTGAAGCGCTTGGCAGCCCCAAGCCACTGGATGCTCGACAAGCTCGGAGGAGTTTTCGCTGTCCGTCCTCGTCCTGGTCCCCACAAGCTCCGTGAGTGTCTTCCCCTCAGTCTGTTCCTCCGTAACCGTCTGAAGTATGCCCTCAACTACACTGAAGTCAAGAAGATCCTCAAGCAAAGAGTTATCCGTGTTGACGGTAAAGTCCGCACTGACCACAAATACCCAGCTGGATTCATGGGTAAGTAACTATTTTCTAAGTAAACGTGTTGATTGTTATCATTTCAGATGTCATCACCATCGAGAGAACCAACGAGACTTTCCGTCTTCTCTATGACTCCAAGGGACGTTTCATCACCCATAGAATCACTGCCGCTGAAGGAGCTTTCAAGCTCTGCAAGGTCAAAACTCTTGAAATGGCCGTAAAGCAAATCCCATTCATCACCACCACTGATGGACGTACCATCAGATACCCAGATCCTCATATCAAGGTATGTTAAAGTTTTTAGTTCGATAATTTATTCCCCTTTCAGAGAAACGACACCATCGTCTTCGATGTTAATGAGAACAAGATCACCGATTGGGTCAAGTTCGAAGCCGGAAACTTGGCTATGGTCACCGGAGGTCGTAACGTTGGACGTATCGGAGTCATCGGACACAGAGAAAAGCTCCCAGGAGCCTTCGACATCATCCACTTGAAGGATGCCGCTGGACACTCCTTCGCCACCCGGTAAGTAAAAAGGCATAGGAGAGAGAAGGCCGGGGGGCTAAGCCATAACGTAGCCGGTCCAGTTAAGTTCCTCTCTCTCACTCTTCTCCTCTACAGGTCTTGAAATCCAACAATTTTGGAGATTAAGGTCCTGTATTAGTTCATACTAAATCTATCGTTTCAGTATCTCCAACGTTTTCGTTATTGGAAAGGGAAGCAGCGCCCTTGTCTCCCTCCCAGCCGGAAAGGGTATCCGTCTCTCCATTGCTGAAGAGCGTGACAAGCGTTTGGCCCAAAGAAAAACCGCTTAAATTGTTATTCAATAAATTGTTATTTGTTCCAATGTTCAGTTTATCAAAGGTCATTACCAGTTACTAACGGAAGGTGGTGGTCTAACTTGGTTGTACAGAAATTTCATTAGATGGGTACCAGAAAAGTGTGGGCTGCGTTGAATGGATTCGTCTGCCTGTATAAACCTGTAGAGCTTTCAACTTCGGGGTTGAAGAAAATTATTGTAAAGAGGATATGCTCGGACGGGAACGCCCTAGTTCTACCGAAGCCACTGCCGACTATCAAAGTGCCATTGGTGGAACCTCATAAGAGTGGGGCATTAGTTGTGGTGGGCGATCGAGAACAACAGGATTACATGTACGGCAATGTTTATCGTTATCAAGATCTTTAAATCTTTTAAGGTTACATCCATTAGTGTCTGGAGAAGCTTTTAGAACTGAGGATTTGCGTATAGAAGAACTGTCGTACATGGAGAGTAGCAGTTCGGGGGTTTGCGGTAAGCCCAACATGTGCTCCATTTGTTACAGAGTTTTTAGTATTCGGCATAAACGAAGGTTGTGAGCAGATTCCTGAAATACTGTCAAGATCCTTGGTGAATGAGTATAGACTAGAAGGGATATTAGGTAGAGAAACACTGAAGCATGAAATCAAGGGTAAGGTCACTTTGAAGGCTGCATACGGTAGGATTGATATAGTGAACTAAGTCATCTTCTAGACTTCAGACCATGTTACACGACATAGAATGATTAAACTTCTCACAAGAGTTCAAGCTCATTACCGCAAAAGTGCTTTCGAGTCTGCCGAAGTTGACCTACAGGTTGTGCCAAACTTAAACGTCTAACTTCAGTAAGTCTTTTAGAGTGAGAAAGCTTTCGAGTTGGCAAGGAAAGGAATACCCAGAGCAAAGCTACCCGGTGCCCAGCTGATTTATAAAATCGACTTGGACAGCTTCGATCCTCCTTACTTTGCCCTGAACATTCAAGCTGTTGGTGAAACCGATAGCTATCTCAGGTGAGAAGAAACAGTAATAAGGTTCAAACTTGACCCTACAGATGCTTCGTTCATGAAATCGGAGTCAGTTTAGGAACAACTGCAAGCTGTTTGAAACTTCAAAGGTATTACATGCTATTTCATCATTCTGTTACTGTTTTTTCCTTCCAGAAAATCGCTGGGACCTTTCTGGGCTGAGCATGCTCTGCTTGATAAGCAAATTAGTCTACAAAATATAGTTCGGAACATGTCGTTATGCAAGTAAGTTCTTGCTTAGGTGAACAAAAGTAAAAATGAATTCAGGAAGCTGCTCTCCCTCGAAGAAGATAAAGACTTGCTGACTGAGACTTCTGAGACTGAAGGTGAAGTTCAGCGGGATATTGTGGATTGCCTCGGGTTATCTCAATCTTTTGAAGATTTTGATGCCATGAGGCCGGCTTGGCCAAGAAAATACGAGTGATTCCTCTAAGGATGTTCTACTTACGGGTGTTAATCAAACAGTTTGTACTTTGTTCATACGATCTTGTCAATAAATTTTTATTTTTATCATCCAGCTGATGCAACATGACGAAAAGATGGGAGAGTCTTCGATTTAATCCATTTTGTCTTTGATATCTGTAATTTCGATAACAGTTTTTTTCAGAAAGTATGAAACGTGCCTGCTTCAGATAGCAGCCCTCTCTTCCGAAGGACATCTTTGAATTCCTCGTTGGTCAGCACTACGCAATCCGAGTTTTTCCAAGATTTGTAAAGGACTAGGATGGAATAGAAAACTAGTGTTGTTGCAGATTGAAGCAGCAAGTTCAGGGCTGTGAAGTACATAGCTTGGGAAACAGACATCTACAATAGTCCCTGTTCAAAATTCATCTATTTGTTTCTGTTAACCTTGTTCGATTCATTTTCAGCTATACTCGAAACATATACAGATCTTGTTCTCAGGATAGCATCCAACAGGGACGTTTCGAAGTCGGCAGATTTGAATTTTTTCAAGGTTGTTGTTGCTGAAAGGCGCTAGGAAATACTACGGGTTTCAGCTCAGCTTCACCTGCCAAAAGAGTGCCAGCTAAGTTCAGTAGCGCAATTACAATCAATAGAATATCTCGGATTATTATTTTCTTTTGATACTTCGTTGACAAGCATTTTTTTGGACTAGGATTTACACCCATACCAAGACATATTCCGAGGACCGTTTCACAAACCCAGTATATAGAGTAAGCCATAGAACCTATATTGCATTTTCAACCAGCTGTTTTTACTACTTGTAAAACTCATCGCTATTACAGCAAGCACAGATCCAAGAACTCTGAGGATAATAAGAAATATCTGAGTTCCCAGAAATCGAATATGTATATTTCGATGATTCCGAAAAAGAAAGGCTTCTGATATCACCATCCATAGGCTGTTGGATCATTAATAAAATTCTTTCTGGAACTATAAACCTCGATCCACGGCTCCACTCTATTGATGTTGACAATGACTTTCCATGACGCTTTGTGGGGTAATAGGAATCAAATAGTTTCGTGAAGAAATCTGCGAAAATGTTACGTAAAATAGTTTATTACTCTCGCTTCTCTTGGTCTATCAT
Organism: Auanema sp. JU1783; assembly: GCA_943334845.2. Lineage (NCBI taxonomy): Eukaryota > Metazoa > Nematoda > Chromadorea > Rhabditida > Rhabditidae > Auanema > Auanema sp. JU1783. Next base: position 97,666 of record CALQYR020007272.1, read on the forward strand.
GAAAGTCCATCTGCACTTTACGTGACCTTTCACGGGAGTTTTAAATTAAACGTGGAATAAAGTTACGTGAGCATCCACGTAAAATTTCATTTTCAACAAAAAGATGGCGGTGAACGGTTGCAAAGATCGGTTGTGTTTTCAAATGAAAAAGTAAGTTTACCTTCAACATCTTCTTGTGTCGGACTTTCTTCCAGGAAAGCATACAGTCTACCTGAGTCTATGAATCTTGTAGAAGAATCGAGATAGCTCAACTCTTTGAAAGATTCAATGTCGCGAAGCTCCCACCTCCACTCAGAATCATAGATATATCTAAAACGAGCTATTTGTGTTCAGATCAGTAAGCCACTCACTCAGCCAGGAGGAATGTGCTACCAACTATTGCAAGTAGAATGAGTATGGAGAAGAAAATAATCTTGACCAAGTTTACTATCATGTTTCAAATAGTCAGTTCGAGTTGAGAAGCCGCCGGTTGGTTGTTAGCCGAGAAACATGGTTACATGAGTGAGTCGTTTTCAGTTTCCTAGGTACCATCATTTTTTTTCAGGAACAGCCATCAACAAGTATGAATTGGATACTCCTGCTTGGAAAGGAAATGAGGAAAGGTAAATGTATAATAAGGTTTGAAATGTTGTAGTTCCCTTACTTTTTCCCATCCGATTTTGGATTTATTTGCATATATCAGATACGAAGATTGATATATAGATAATGTTTCTTTAATGTGTTTCTCTCTTTACTTCGTATTCGTTCCTTCTATCTGTTCGGTCAATGAGGACACGAAACGCGACAGCCGTCGAAGTTTAGTGGATCCATTTATCCCAATAAACAATCAATAGAAATTAATGAGATATAATAAGAGCCATAATCAAAATTATCCGTTTTTCTTTTCAAATTTCAGAGAAAGGAAATCCAAGTTTATGCACTGACAGGCTGAAATGTAGGCGAGAACACAGAACCAGAAACATCGTTGGGATTTACTGTAAATCAGATTTCTCCTTTCTTTCTTTTTATATTCAGGCATGTGTTTCTGAACGCATTCATAATTTGCGAAAGCACAATGTGAGTAGTGCCACAAATAAAAAAGGACATTTGTTGAGACAGATTATCTGTCCAAATATGACCTCAACGTGATGAGGTCAACCGGCCAGGTACTTTTCTGTTTTCTCTCAGGACACTTCTGTCTGGTAATCACATTACTTTTTAGCGACTGTACAAAAAACGGAAAACAACTGTTCTGAGATATTTTTTTTCAGACCAACGTGGCTTTGTTGCAAAGATGATGGAGGAGGCTCTTTTGATGAAGCAGTTTTTCATCGGGTACGCCTTTTCTTGAGACGGTTCCTGATCCATTGCGCAATCCTCTTTACATTTCGGAATGATGCAGATATCGCGTTTCTTTCTTGTAGATGAGATCGCAAGAAACGCAAAAGTGTTGGTCCCCGTCCAAACCTTTTTTTAATATTAGGACACTTGCGTGGGTGGGGCTTGGAACCTTTTTTTCAGGAGCCCCTCTGTATGTCTGATCGGTCAAAATGGTCGAGAGTGACCACTCTGACCCGTCTAATTCTGATCGGCACCAGGCAGTACCAGCCACTCTTGCATTGTTTACGCTTTGTGCTAACTCTCTTTTTCTTTTCCCCTCCTGTTCTGCCCTTATCTCCCAATTACTTTGTTTCTCCTCCCTCCCAATGTTTCCTCTTGCACTCTTTAACCAGAATGTTTCCTTTTTGTATAATTTTCTATCCCTTTGGCATGGGTTTTCTTATGAAGCTTGACAAGCTTACAGAAGGAGATGAAACTCATGAGGCGATATTGCTCAAGCTCTAGAAAAGGATTAGTGACATCCCCGAGTGCTTATTGGATCGCCTATTAATCTATTACTTCTGAAACGCCTCAAATTTATAATGAATTAGGGATTTTGAGAGGGCCTATGGCAGATGGAAGTCTCTGGGTTCAAGATCGAATTGTAAACATCATCCCATTTTTGGCGAATAAACCTAAACGGCAATTAAAAGGAAACTTCTATATGTGCCACGACCTTTTTTGAACATTCTAATTTGGAAGCTATTGAAAACTCGATGAAGGGAGTAAGCTTTGACCGTTCCGTTTTCACAGCTGGCTCCTTCCTATCCGGCTTGTCGGGATTTTCTTTTAACAAGCATTCACATGGCTCTCAATAAGGAATTCAATCATCTGTCCAATAATGAAGGTTTTGTTGTTGCTCAAGCCAATCACGCCCCTGTTGGTAGACTCAAATTCGAGAAGTTTCCTCATAATTACGTCATTCATTCTGAGGAATCTCAATAGCAGAAGGTGATTGAGAATTGTGTTGGAAGGAAAGGAGACTTTGCTATTGCTAATGCAGGTGATAGATAGAAACATTAAGCCAGGGTTGAACATACTACATCGAATCGCAAACAAATAGGGGAAAAAAAGGATTTGCCAGTCCCGCTCTGACTCCCATCTTCAGGTTTTTTCTCTGTTGTTCCGTGGATGATAAGATAAACTATGCAAAAGGGTACTCTCCCTTGGTTTTCAACATCGCTTACTCTTATCTATCGACAACTTATTCTCCAAATAAAGCAAGATGTCTTTTCCTTATGGTTTGTTTCAGTAAATAAACAGCACACAAGATGGCTGAAAGGACAGAACTCCCTGTCGCGGCAAAGACTTTCTTGTTTTCGTTCATCCGACACCGAACTTCTTTCGTTTTTATTAGAAATTTCCTTTTATGGGACGGTTTTCTTCAAAATTACCGTAATCCTAATGTTTGATGAAACAAAGAACTTTATGATTCGAGAAAAGAAAAAAAGAATTCAGCAAATCTTATCAGTCTCGAATGCAATTTAAAACCTAACTGCGAGTGTTTTAAAACTTTTTTCTTATCTTCATAGCTTAATTGAGCAGAACTTGAAATTTCTTTTTAATTTCAAATTTCATTTGGATTACCTATCAACTTGATAAAGGCGGCGGCAACAGTCATCGTCTTCTGAGCAGCAGTTTACCAACAACACACCATTTCGTTGGCAGATGATAGCAGAAACACTTCGTGATCTGTCCCATCCGACGTACAGACAACTCTGTTACCGGCACAAAACTTTCATTACTATGTCAAATCGTTTTCTCTAGTATCTTCTTCTCTTTTTTTAGATTGATAGCTCAGCCTAGCAGACCTTTCTCTGTTCTTCTCTCTTTTTCCATTTCGTCATCTACAGTCTGGGTTTCGCTCATTACGGCGTTGCACAACCTTCTGCGAGTTCCTTCAGCAACCTCTTCTGCCACCTAGAGAGAAATAAACCATTGACTTGTAAAACAAACAATAACGTCTTGTGATTTGCAGTCCTTTCATGCCAATCTCTTTACCATCAAATTTAGCAGTACTTTTCATGTCCTCGCGTTAAAAAAGGATGAGGGAAAGAGAAAGAAAAGAAAAAAGAAGTTTAGGAAATTCCAAAGGAAACAGATACAGATGATAGAAAAGAGAATGAAAAAGCAAGAGGGTGATGTACAATAAAAGAGAGAACAAGAAAAAAAGAGGAAACCGTTCGAGCGTCTGATGTTGCTTTCGGGTAGAAATCGCCGGGTCCTCGGCCCTGTTGAAGGACGTTTTTCGAACGAAAAACATTTGGCGCCACTTTTTTTTCGTTTCTCTACCTATTCGTTTTTTCTTTTTTCTTTTTTCTCTCTTCTTGATACCTAATGTATCGTATAGGGTTTGGACACCCAAACCAAGCCATTCGCTGCGACTGTCATCATCATCGTTGAAGACGACGTTGTCGATGTCGTCCTACATCTATCTAGTCTAAAAACGTTTTTTTTTCAATTGAATTGCCATTTTTTGTTTGTAAAGTATATATATTTGATATATTCGTGAATGATATTATCTGTATAATAAGTAGTTGTTTATCATTTTCTCTGATATAACTAAAGAATGAAAGAATTATGAGTCATAAGAATGTCCTATGTGTTTATTCCATCAAATGGGAAAAACTAATTTTCCTCCTCTCTCCTCACTCTTTCCACGAGAATTAGTCATTTGATTTTTCCATTTTTTTGATAAAAAAGAAAAAGAAATTGAAAGCAAGATAATACTTTGTTGCTGCGAGGCCTCCAGATGCTCTAATAAGGTGTTTCTATTAGAAAAAATCATTTTTAACCTGCAATTTTTCATGAGCCAACGAATTATTTATGCTTAGCTCCACCCAAAGTGATATCATTCACTCGTTTTTTTGTTTGAACTTCTAAGTTTGACAGGTTTTTGCAAAAATTTAAAAAAAAAATTGAGCATGACCTGTGTGCGCAACAATGAATTTGGAATTAAAGAACAACCGCTCTGTGCGTCAACCCAAACGTGAATGAGTCGGAATGATTGTTTACGTGAGTCTCACGTGAGGCTCACGTGAGTCCCACGTGAATTTTGATTTGAACGTATGCATATATCTCTAATTGAAATGAAAAAATGGAATTGGAAAAAGACATGTTGGTCTAGAAATTCACTTTCTTCAATGTCCTTTTTCTTTCAACAAAGCACATCGACGATTGAAGTATCCAGTTGTCGTCATGATCGACGTATCGTTTCTGTTTTCCAATGATGCACTTACTCAGTTTTCAAAACTCATTATATACCGTTTAAAGTAATTTATTTCTTTGTTTTAAAATGCAATTGTTAACATGTTAATGTACAGTCAAAGAATCTGCCTCACAACATCGGCTGTCTTTTAAATCTTTTTTTTTTTAATTCTATACTACTACTATGCTCATCTTCTGTTATGCCTTCTCTTCATCTGCCGCTAATGGTGTCACCTTCTACTTGTATCTGAGATTTAGTTCGTTTTGTCATTTTATAGTTTCATCTTAATTATGAGAGAGCATACGAACTGAGTAGATATACGAGAAACGAAGATGGAGCCACAAAACGAAAAAAGCAACTGTGCCTCTTATTTGAGAAAAAATTTGTTAGCAGCTGTTTAGTTATTGTTTCATCGTTGTCGTTTCTGTCCTTTCTTTGCTCTTTTTTTTCATTATGTAGAGAACATTACCTTTATATATATATATTTCCTTAATGTAAGCAGGTTTATGTGCTCTGTCGTCTCTTTGTTTCATTTGAACTCTCTCCACGTGTGCACAGTCGTTGGTTAGTCTCTATACGCTACCGCGGTCATATAAGGTCAAGAGCCTTAGTTATGAGGTTTTTTTTGAATATCAGGTGCTCAGTAATGTGCGCCGTCGTATATGCCTCTCATATTCTCTTCTAATACTATTTACTATGCTGTTCGTCATCTTCTATTGTCGCAACATAAAAATTAGTTGAAAGGTTTCGATGTTGAAAGGAACACAGAGAGAGAGAGAGAGAGATAGGAGTGATTGTTCAATGATTGAGCAATGGCTTTTCTACTATTAACTCCTTTTCGGGAATTATTAATTTGTGAAATAAACTTACTTCTATAATCAGAAGTCTCATTTCATTCTTTCATTCTTTGCTCTCTTCATTTGCAAATTATTTCGGTTGCCTTTCGTCTCTCTAACATTCTCCTCCAAATTGCTCGTTTTTCCATTATTTTGTTCAAATTATCATTTGCACTCTCTCAGATTATGGCAATCCTTTGTCCATATAAGCTTCCAGCAGTTTTCATTTCTCTCTCTCTCTCACTCTCTTTCATTGAAGCCTAGTTAGAACAGTCTAGTAGCTTGTATATCATCATGTGCATTATCAGTTCTCTCAACTTCTTGGGTGTTTTGTGTGTTTCATTTTAATTATTAATGCTTAAACCATGTATAGCTGATTCATTGGTGGCAACTAAATCGTATTTAATTACCCAAATAATTTCCTGATCCATCTTTCGTAGGCGGCAGACGGAGCTAATTGTCTTCAATATGCTCGATTAAGTTTTAACGGATGTGTCGTTTTTGCTATTTTGTAACTCGAGAATGTTTTAACGACACGATTTCATAATAGTATTGGTTTAGTATGTTAACTATATGAAATTATATAATCAACATCTAACTATATGGTTTTGTTAGGAAAAGTATGGTCCTTGACTGTTTATGGCCAAATAATCTTCGTCCATTATGCGAGGAGAATTCGATTAGAAAGACGTTATGACCTTCTCAATATAAAAAGTAAAAATTGATTAATTATATTTTCTTTTTTTACTATATAGTATAGTTAGTATTAGCATATTACCTTTTCTATCTTTCAATCTTCATATACTCACGCACACACAAGCACACATGTGATAGTGGAATTGGTTTTTGTGTGTCTGATGTCTTGGCAGATGAGAACGAAGAGTTTGATGGGCACTTGTCCTTTCGCGAGATCTTTGCATTCGTCTTAAGTTTTTCTTTTTTTTGAAAGCTTTAATAATCGCATATCTCCCCGCATATTTTCTTTTTCAATTCTATTTGCTTTAGAAATGGCAAAAGAAAAAATTTTTTTTTATTAACAACTCTGCCAATTAAGGCAAGTAGTGGGTGAGGCAGTGCGCATGGTCAGGAGAGTGATGGGAACAGAGCATGAGAAAGAGACAAGTGGCAGATATTGAAAAGCATAATGAAGTTTATAAGAGAGTAACGAGAGATATCAGCTGTTTAGTTGTTGTTCCTTAGTCACATTACTTCAGAGTAGTAAGCTTCTGCTAGTCATTGGGCCATATGAGGAAGGACGACCAGAATGGTTGCTGATGACTAATATTCAAATTATTAAGGAGAATGGGGTCATTTTTATGTTCATAAGTGGGCAATTTGCTTTAATCTCGTCGAATTTCGAATCAAACGCTACAGGTCATGTTGTGTCTGATGATGGTTGTGATGTTGGTTGTGAACGCCTTCAATCAACTAACCAACCGACCAACTCTCCTTGCTAATGGCTTCGGTCATAACGATGTGTATGAAGAGAGAGAGAGGGAAGGAGGGTAGGAGAGAGAGAGAGAGAGGTTTATCGAAATAAATAGTTTTTATATAATAAAAAATATAATTAACTATAAAAGAATTATCGATTTTTTGAGTTTTAAACATAAAATAAAAGTATCAATTAAAGAGAATTTGCGCCGAATATAGCAAACACTTGCAATGGAAGATGACGAAGAAAGGAAAATGTGAGAGTCACAGACCGAAGCCCCATAATGAGCTTAGTCTAGGCACCCCTTCAGGGGTAGAAGGAAATGATTCCGTTCTTTTCTCTTTCAATCTCTCTCTCTCTCTCTGTATATATGTATCATATAGTGAGTGTGTGTGTTAGAGGAGACATTTCATAATGGACTCATGATCGAAGTTTGGCTGCGGTTTTGTGTTTTTGGTTTACGATTTCTTCTTTCGTCCCATTCGCAAACCTCTTTCTCAACCACCTGATTGCTTTCAACCTTTGTAATTCCAGAAAGATTATTTCGAATCTGTCTATATCTCTGACAAGCCCTCCCTCTCTCTCTTCACATCTTCATACATCTTTATCATTCTCTCTGATTCTCTCTGTGGAGATCTGTACTTTGCATCATCATAAGCATCAGTCCCAACTATTTTTATCTTTTCCATCATTTGTGAAAGCTTTGGAAAAGGAAGTAAGGAAAAGCATTTTTGGCAGACAGCCAGCTTGTGCTCAGATTAGCATTGGCAATGTTCTTCGGCCAGATGTGGTCATGTGCAAATGAAATAGCTGGAAAAAGGCTGAAAAGAGAAAAAAAGGGAAATGAAGGAAAAAAAAGATTTAAAGAAAGATAGAGAAGCTTGGGACATTGAATGGAAAAAAGAAAAAATGAAATCATGTAATATTTCCATCCATCCTTCCATCCATCCTTCCATCCACCCCATCTATCTCTCCATCCATTTCGTTTTTATAAAACATTCGCCTGTTTTGTTTTGCTTCGTTTTTTAATCATTTTTTGTTACTTTCATTCGTCCCTTGTCCCTGACCTCCGATCTGACAGCCCATTGTTGCTTTTTGTAGTCTATAGCCCCCTCTCTTCTAGCTGCGCATCCTCTACCTCTCTTTCCCTCTCTTTCCCTCATTCCACCCCTCTACCCCTTCTATCTCTCTTTTCACACCTTTACTCACTACCACCTCTCACATATACTCTATTTTTAATACTTTAAATTATTTTTTTTCTGATAATTTTCTCAATTTTTCACTAATTTCATATACACCACCCGTAGTGTGACGTCATTCCATTTTGAATTTTGAATTCCACGCATTTGGCCACGTTTTTTTTATTCTTAGCCTCATTCTTTGAACATGATACGTGACACGTGAGATTTTCACGTGGTTTCATCATTTTTTGAAAATGTAAGTGTGAGAATCGGTTGGCATCATTCCATCTTCCTCATCTATAATTCCTTATTTTAACTATCAAAGCCATTTTTAATTCTTCATTCGTCCGTTTCCATCCACACCAGAATGAATATCTGAATCTAAGAGTTTTCCTCTAACTAATGCATTGCTTAAACACTTTTTTTTTGCTTAAAGTTTCCGATTTTCCATCTTCCATCTCCAACTACGCCTCTGTACTTTGCTTTTCCTAATTTGTTCATTTCTGGAAATCCGGCTTTTGATCTCTCTCTCTCTCTGTCACTCCCTCCACCTACCTCTTCCTCTCTCTCTCTCTGTTGTTTTCTTTTTTGGGAAATCTCTTCGCAAATCATAACTTATTATTTTGATTTGTTGAAAAATATTTCTTTTTTCTTGTTAATTGTTTATGGGCAAGGAGGGATTAGAGGGAAAGTGCAGGCTTTTGATTTCCATCTGAGCAGCTTCCGGCCAGTTGATGTCTATGACCACCATCAATAAGCTTCGATCTGCTTGTATCTTTTGCTCTTTCAATGTAATTTCCGATGATTGTGAGAGGCAACTCCCAAATGTATTCCATTGATTCCTTTTTTGGTCAATCATTCCATTCAATTTCATTTTTCTATTATTTGCATATTTCTTAGTTTCATTTACGTTCGCCTCCCAAGTTGTTGTTTGTCAATCGAAGGTTTTAAACCGAAATTTTTGTTTAAAAGAGATAAGAAAAAAGAGAAAATAATCCGAGAGTTTCTCTCTCTCTCTCTCTATCTTTGTCTCTCCCTCTCTGTCTCTCTCTGTCATCAACATGATCATCATCACCGGCAGTCTCATTGGCGTACTTGTTGAGAAAGAGAGAACGAGATAGAGAGAGCTTGATAGGAGTATGAATCCCTACGATTTACATTAATCCATATTTTGAAAAAGGAAAAAGCCTTTAGAGATAGATGTGAGATGCCAAAAGTGATGTCTTTTAATTAAAATATTTTTCTTTTTTCATTCAGATTTAAAAATGAATTTTATTTTTTATTATTCTCTTTCTGTATGTCTGTGTGTATGTGTATGTGTGTGTGTGTGTGTGTGTTAGTGTTTCTAAAGGCTTCTTCTTCTTTCTACACATGTCACCATCTGTTATTCTTTCGTAGATGAACAACGATATTACTTGTTAATCATTAAATATTTATTTATTGGAACTTTGCCAGTTCTCTTTCTCTCTCTCTATCCACATTTCCCTCTCATCTTTGCTCCCTCTCTATCTTTCTCGACTCCTTTTTTGGACATGTCCTGACCTTTTACGATATTTCAACCAAAAAAATGGACTTTTTGAACTCTGTTGCTCTTTCACTCCCACCATTCGTTTCCTCCTCTCTCTCTCTCTATCTCTCCCTCTATGTATAACTTCTTCTCTTGATCTTTCACTTGTAAAATTCTTTTAACTTGTCGTTGAGCTTGTCGTCTGCTTAGAAAAAGTCTTTTGTCACATGACCCATTTTGAATTTATGCGAAGAAACATTTAAGATTCCTTGAAGTTTTTATTGATGGCCTTTTTTGGTGACAAAGTAGGAGAAAGAGAGCGAATTTATAATATTTATATTAAGATGAATGGTAGATAGTATAAGCTTCTGTGTTTGGTAAGGCATCTGTCATTCTCTCTCTCTCTCTCTTCTCTCCTCTCTCTCTCTCTTTCTCTCTCTCTTTTAATATTTTGTCTCTTTTTTTGACAAATAAGGGTCTAACTCATGTATGTGTTTGACCATCACAAATAAAAGATGGATAAGAAGTGAAGAAGGCAGAGAAATGACATCGTCGATGAAGAGTCATGAGGCTAATAAATCTACCTCATCACATGTCATTTGTCAGCCGTTTTTAACTATTTTGCACATTTTCCTCTTTCAACCACAAAAAGAGGTTCAAGTGAATATGGATTAGATTAGCATCTTCTTCTGTACTCCCAAAGGAGGAGTGAACGATAAGAATCTGAAGCGTTTGCTTGAGCTGTGCTTCTGCCTCAGCTTCTTCGTCTTCTTTATCTTCATCTTGTTGTGGTCATTCGGAATCGTCCTTTGTTTTTCTGTCATAAACATGCCAGCCTGTCTTCAAGTACTTTCCATCAAATGGTTTATTTTGCTTCTTTCTGCTTTTTCTCCTCTTTTCATATTCATCGCCTATTCCGTTCTGCTCATGCCACCCTGCTCTTCTCTCTTAATTGTCAAGAAAATTGAGAGAAATAGAGATTGGTAGAGAGATAGAGCTTAGAAAAACAATGGCTGCAACGAGAGATTGCTAAAGAAGCAATGACCTCTTTAGGGCTAGTCCACTCTTTCTCTCTTTGTAAGAGAAGTGCCAGATTGAATCTCTCTCTCACTTTCCCTCTGACCCTCTCCTTCTTTTTCTCTCTCCTTTTCAGCTTTTTCTCTGCTTTTGGGAGTTAAATGGCTGAACAATCTGCTCTTTTAGCCCCCATGGCTCTATTTTTGTATTCTTCTTGAACTCATTGTGGCATTCAGCTCAAATGCGTTCGAGCTCAATCCCTTGACTGGCCAGTTGAACTCTTTCACCCCCACCCCTCTCCATCTCTCCATTTGTCCCGTCTGTCCGAAAAGTGCAAGCTGTAAACAACTAACTCAGAAAAATTTGTTGTATGCCATCTCTCTTCATATGCGCTGCTGTCTCATCAACCTCAAACAGCTGATTGATTCTCAGAAAAGCAGAGAAAGAAACGAACTGACCAGAGCCAGCTATAGAAAGAGAATAGTGAGGGTAATGGCAAAGTGTATGTCCATATAAGGCTGGAAAAGTACACAAAATAAGAAACAAACTAGAAGGAAAGCGTCAAGGAGTTTCCTTCTTATTGCCTACGGCCAATCATCATTCTTAAGAATTGGTCATTCTATTAAAGCTTCTGAATAAGTTGAGCCCAAAAAGCTCGTGACCACTGCACCTGACGTCATTATTTTGTGTGAACGTATACGCCCACCCTTTTTTCTCTTCCAAACTTTAAAAAAAGATATTAAGGGGATGTGAGAGAGATAGAGAGAGATGAAGAGAGAGGGTGTGAGAGGGAGTGAGAATGTTTGAATTTCATTGCTACCAGGGAATATCCTCTATACTCTACTCCCTACTATGTTACATTTTTGCTCTTCTGAAGCATTTTTTGAGCGAACGGAAACATGATAGGTGAGAGTTGAATTAAAAGAAACAACAAGTGAAGATGAATGAAGGGATAGCAATGGCTGAATGGCAAATGAAACACAAAAAACGATTTACGACAACCATAAGAGGGCCAAACGAGGTCACCGGAATCTTCTCACAAAGCTACGAACAATCACAAACAAAATACAAAAACTACCTCTCTTTCTCTTTCTTTCTCTCTTACTCCTATTCTCTAGAACTCTCTCATTATCGCTCTTGATCTCCAGCCATCTCCATGTAAGTACAATCCCAAACCCTAATTTGACTCTGTTTTTGTGTTTTTTCCGTTAACCATCAATGTATATTGACTGTTCCCTCTCATTTCATATAGCAATTTGAGAATTTGTGTTCTCGGTAACTCTTAGATGACTCTTCTATAGCATTAACAAGTTTGATAAGAAGAAGTAATACGTGCTCTCTCTCACTCTCTCTCTCTCGTCTTATCGAACTTGGCGTTGTTCAAACATTTCGAAAATATAGAGAAGAACCATGTTCTCATCTAACATGACCTTATTCAATCATATAATTAACTAAAAATGGCATAATTAGTTATTAAAGAAAGTTCCTTCCTGTCCTGTGATGCGAGAGCTCTCTCTCTCTCTCTATCTCACATAATCTCTTGTTGTCTTTCTCACTCTCCTTCTCCCCCCTCATCTCTCTCTCTCTCTATAGTGGATGTCCATTTTCTCAGATAATTCGCCATACTTTTCTCTGTTTATTGTTTCGATTCTGTTATCCTTTTTTGATTTAATTTCTCCTCCGATTTCCGTTTAATAACTTTGGATTTGAAGGATGGAATCCTAGATACTCCGTCTATTACACTAAGAGAGAGAACGACAGAACGTTTTCGAAGATAGAGAGGGAGGGGGGGGGGAGTCTTGTGAACTGAAGAGATGGAGAGAGAGAGAGAATCTTTTAAACAACATCTGAACAGAGAGAGATGTTAGACACAAAGGTAGAGAGAGAAACAGAAAGAGAGAGAAAGAGTTACAATATGTAAAGTTCGTATTCGACCATGGAAATCAGCTGACTGACTAGCCCTCTTTTCGATTCAACTATGGTAATGTATTCGATCTTTTTTGAGCCTTGCATATTCCCTCGGATGATTTTTTTGTGTCAAAGCTTCGAAGAGGAAACAGAAAGCTCAACTCATTGCATATTCTGACCTCGTTATCTTCATTACCCTTTTGTTCGTTGATTATTCGTTCACTTCGTCTTGTATTCATTCATGTTTCACAACTTTTTTTTTCTCATTTTACTTTTTGCAGATTGAGCTCGAAGTTGTGGTTAAGCTTTTAGTGCTGTTAAAGGACATAGGACTTGACATTCTTAATTGGATTTCTTAGAGTCTCATCCAATTAGGCATATTCATATGAAGAAATAATTCTTTTTCTCAGTTATCCATGCTTTTGATTCTCATTAAGCTTCGTGAATGTGAGCTCATCTCCTTACTCTCTCACTATCACTCAAGCTTCATGCATTCGAATTGCTACAGGCGATTGCCTCAGGCTATGAAAGAAGTTTGAAGATACCTTAAGTCCTTTTTGGAAGAATGTAATTCGCAAATCAGATTATGGGTTGTCGCCAATAAACTCAAATGAATTTCCATAACAAATATTGATGGAAAGAACTCAATGAAGCATTGGGATGAGGGCAAAAGCCGAGAGCATCTGTTCAGTTGCCCTTGGCTATTCAGCTTATATGGTGTGAGGCCGTGCTTGACCCCTTGCCATAAATGGAAAAGACAAGAAGAAGAATTCGATAACAACTGATTGTTGTGTATTCTGCATGTTGCAATTAAGACATTCTTAACTGATATGTCTTTGAGAAAATTGGAATACTGTCTTCTGTGAGTGCGCTCTCTCTCTCTCTCTATCTCCCTCTCTCCCTCTCTTCATCACCTCTTTCTTTCTTTCAATCATTTACTTTTTATATTATCTATTCATTTTACTCATTATCAATAGATTGATATGCTCAAAATGCATTATTCGGTCAACAACTCCGTTTGTAAGTAAATTCAAAAAGCGGAAAGCTGATAGCCGAGCAGCATACAGATGAAGCTTATCATCTTCTATCACTAACAATAACAAACAAATCAGAAAAAAATGAAATGTCCAACCTTATTGACCTTAATTCATCAGGTCATCCATGTCTTCGACAGCCGATAACAGGTCGGCTCTTCTTGTGTCCTTTTCTTTCTTTCTTGTCAGGTCATCAGTCAGTTATCCCTCATAATAGGAAATAATGGGATGTAAGACTGGTTAAATAAGCTTTTACCTGCTTACTCTTTCCTCTCTCTCTATCTCTCTATCTCTCATTCCCATTCTCGTTTCAAACAGATCCTATTTCCAATCGATAATTGTTTATATCATTTTTTGCCATTCAATCTCATTTGCATATTGCTTTCGTGGCGTTTTTTATTTCATAATACGCAAAGCGCTTCATTAGCATACGCAATGATACGTGGCAACGCGTACTCGGACTTCCGCTGTACGTAAACGTTTTCATTTTTTGTTGTGCAGTGGTATGGATCGGTCCGTTCTAGTATTCGTTCAATCAATTGCAAATCCCGAAGTATCAATTATCACAGTTAGTTTGTTCTTAATATGTTGTTATTGAATTATATGTAGTTTGGACTCTCTTATAATCTTCTTTTACTTTGTTAAAACAAAGTTTGACATTCATTTCTTCAATACAAGCAGTGGGTTGTTTGGGGAAGATATAGGCTAAGCAATATAGATTTAAAGAATAAAATTATTAAGAGGGAGAGATGAGAGAGAGAGAGATGAGATGGTTAGAGAGAAAGAGAGATTTGTTGAAGAAGTTAAGTAAAGACGAGAAGGGCATCACGATTCGTGTGGCTTGTGATGATGATGATGATCGTAAGACCTTCTGTTGCAGCTTCTGCCTTTTTCTCTGTTTTGTTGTTTTGTGGGTTTGGTTTTGTGCTGCTGTCCAGCCAGCCGGCTATCTGCTGTTTCTCTTATGTTTCATCTCATCAAGTTATAGAATGTATGGCTGAATCTCTCTATTTTTCCATATTATTCAGCTGTCTTTGAATTCTTCTTTCTTACTATCTTATTCTTCTTTTATTTCATTTAGTTTTCTTATTCTCTTGTGCACTCTCTATCTTTCGCAATCTCCATTATTCTGTTTCTTTTGTACTCTACTCTTTATACATACTCTCTATCCCTTTTTCTGTTTTCTTCATTCTGTTTTCCTCTTGTTCTTCATATGACCAAGCAACTAACCAAACGTCCACTCTCATTCTTTTCTCTTTTATTTCTCTTCGCTCCGCCTCCAATGGTCAGCTCTAGTGCCACCCCCGAAAACATTCATTTGCATACGGGACATGGCTAAAGAGAACATTTGCTGAAGAGATGCTATACAGCCAGATGGCAATAGAGAGATAATGTATTCACAGAGTATCAGACATTAAAAGAGAGATGGATGGACGGACGTTCAGTCCACTACCCCCTCTGGCCATCTATTCTTCTTTTAACCCTCTTGGTCCACCATTTTTCTTTCTTCATAACCAAATGATTTTTGTTCATTTACTTCGTTCTTCTGACTTCATCAGAAGGTCTTTGTTACCTTTTGCCATTTCTATTGTCTTTTCCGAGGTTCTTTTTAAGAAAAAGAAAAAAAAACCTTTTTTTTCTTTCTATCCATTCATAGCTCCCCCCCCTCCTTTCTATATTCTCAAAAAGCGAAATGTGCTGAAGCTCACATGCTTTTATGACGGCTTTTTCATGAAGAAAATGAAGAGATGAAGTTTCAGTCCTCATAAGGCTGTCCAGCATCTATTTCGAGCTTTTCCTTTTTTAATTTTCTCAAATTATTTCATTTATTCATCAACCATTTCATTTGTGCGCTTCTTTCCTCTTGTGACACTTTTTTCTGTTTCGAACAAATGTGAGAAAAAAAGAATGAAAATTATTTTTTTCTCATTGTAACACGAAAAAGGCTTTTCCTTCCTTGTTCTCTCCATGTTGAAAGAACATACTAAGGGTAATAGTTTGATTGAAAAGTACATTTTTTTATTTAAAAAATGTCAAAATGATTGTTAAAAGAGTAAAGAGTAGAATAAGAGAGAAAGAGAGGCAGAGAAAGAGGTAGAGAGAGAGAGAGAGAGTGAAAGACTCTTCTACTCGTTCAATACCGCCTTTCTAATGCTTTTATTTAATTGATTGATTATTATTCTTTGGAATAAGTAATATTGGTTATCAATCCAATCAAATAATATCAAACATCAACTCTTTTCTCCTTACCCCCCCCCCCCCCTCTTCCTCTACTCTCCTTCTTCCTCCTTATCCCCCCTCCTCTCCTCGTTCCTCTCTCTTATGTCCCTTAACCATTTCATTTATTGCTAATACCGTAGTTTTTAACCGAAAAATAGTTAACGATATAATAATTCTGTTTCTTTGTATTTCATTTATTCTAATTATATCAGTTGTTAGTCCCTTTTTTGATCTTTTTTTTAATCCAAAAAATGCCCTCTGGGCGATAGAAGCTTAGCGTTTCCAGGACAACGTCAATGCACTTTTTGTACTTTTTTTTACATTTTGTCTCTCTCATTCTCCCTCTAAAGAGAGTGGAGAGAAGGAATGAATGATGAAAGCTCTTTGACAATCTCGTAAAGATGTTTTTTGATCACTTTTCTTCGTTTAAAAAAGAAATGAGGAAGAAGAGATTTTTTATTCAAAAATGGAAAATTACCGTATTCGGTCAGATGAACCCTTAGTAAAAATGAACGGACCGTTTTCTTTTCTCTCATATTTCTCTGTTATTCTGTTTCTCGGTCCCATCATCATCAGACTAGTGAGCCGTTTCTCTTTTCATCTTTTAGGTTTCTGCTTGTCTTTTACTCTCAGTTTTCTATCTATTCTTTTTATTATTTCTCTCTTTGTATTTCTCTATTTTAGTCATGTTAGTTCTTTATTTCTCTTTTTCTCTCTTTTTATAAATATCTTTTTTATTTTTCTTTCCCTTCTTTTAGTCTATCCCTCTTTATCTTTGTCCTCTCTCTCTTATGCTCTATCTATATCTCTCTCAGCTGTCCCAGGTTTCCTTCTTTTCCCGGTTGGTTCTACTTTTATCGCATATTTTCTATTTGCTGACCTTAAGTGACCGCCCTAAACAGGGCGAGATATCAGGCTGACCGCTGCATAAGAGAGAATATGAATTAGAGAGGATATTAGAGAAGCAGACAGTGGTCACACGTGAAAAACAATCTCCAGCCGGACTGCTCTCTCATTTATCCTTCTCTGACCATCTGTGCATCTATCCATCCATATACTATCTCATACACAATACAACTATCCAATAGTCTGTCTGCGTCTTCACGACCTCACTATTTAGTTTTGGTTGTTTACGCGTTGCACTCTATGTTTCAATCAACAATGGCGCATTTTTAGGCGCCTACGACCGCCAATGACCTTTTGGGGACAGCCCCTCCCCCTACAGCCAAGCCAACTGCCTCGGGTCCTCCCTCCAGCCACCTCTTGATTTTCCTTCCTTTTTTTACTTGTTTTGTTTTTTATTTTTTAAATATTTTCATTTTTTATATCTTGGAGCTTTGCGCTTTCGTATCAAAGTCTTCATATACTTATTCCTTCCTCTTCTTCCATTGCTCTTCCGTACCTCATCTAGGCATTGCAATAGGTGTTCCAATGCTTTTCTACGTTTCTTTATTCAAAAAGACTGTTCTGTCTTATTGTGTTTCATTTAAACATCTTCTTCTTCTTCTTCTTCTTCTCTTCCTTCTATCATTAGACAGGTGATGGCTGGCAAACTGAGAAAAACCCTTTTTTGAATGTTTTTTCTTCACATAGTTTGATTGTCTCATTGTGTGTTGAGATTTTATTTCACGAGTTTCATGGTCATTGATCGATGTTTATTGATTTGTATTTCCTAGTTGGGTACAGTCTTTCTCTCTTACAATTCTCATTTGATCTACTCTGACACATTATGAACTTGGAATATCTCCCTCTCTCGCTCTCTCTCTCTATATAGCTCAGCGTCTCCCTTTCTTCATTCACTTGCATTATTCTTTTTTATATTTCTTTTTTTCCCAAAAAAGCTTTATAGCATTCTCTAGAGATTTGTGTTCTTTTGAGAGATTTGATCCTGTCGAATGTTTGGGTATACTCATTTGCATATGGCTATGTTTCCTTAAAATTATAAGCCCTTTGAGCGTTGTCTGCTTGATCATCCGATGTCCGACGCATATGTTTCCTTTAGTCAACACAAGAATTTTCGGATCGAAAACGATTTTTTATTTGTTGTGAATCTAAAAGACGAAGAAGGCCAAGCAGCCGCAAAAAAAGTCTTTTAATCACATTTTTATTAAGATTGTTGGTTTCGATGAAACATAAAACATAGCGTCATATACAAAATGGACACGTAGTGTTTCGTTCACAAAAATTTGACTGTCATGACGGGCTTGTTGCTTCTGTTTCTTCTTCTTTCTAATAATTTTTTGTTTTATAAGATGGGAAGGAGATGGATACAGAGAGGGAAGAGAGAGGGAGAGAAGTGTGTGTGAGGGCAGAAAAGCATTTTTTTGGTTTGTTCATTGGAACCTTTTTGTGTTTCGATGAGCCATTTTGTTGTGAAAAGAAGAAAACGATGAGGGGATGGAAAGTTTTTCTTTTTTGATTCCTCCTCATTGCAAGGTTGTTTAAAGCCTAATCGAAGCTTCACATGATTTGTTCATGTCCTTCTGTACATACAAGCCTGAAACATGAAGGACAAGCTTGAAGATGTGAAGCTTTTCATGTGGATGATGGTGGATAAAACCCGAAAATGGCAGATGGCCCTCATCAATATTGTATTTTGAGCTCACGGCACATTATGAGAAGCAATGTGTTTGCCTTATTCTCTTATTTCTCTAAGTAATCTTTGTCATTAAGAATAAATGTCATTAATTGGTGAAAAATTAATGAAAAGTATCTTTTTGAGAGAGGAAAAATGATGTGGAGAAAGTTGTTTTGATATCATGTTGTCCTTCTTCTTCATCCAACATGAGGAGGATAGGTGTTGAATTGAAGCAAAAAGGGCTAAGCCCTTTACAGCTATCTCTTCCGTAATTTTTCTGGCAATTGCTGACCGTCTTCTTTTCATCATTCTTTTATTATATGTTCGTTAGGCTGTCGTAAATATTTAACCTGCATGACCTTAGTTTTGAAAGGAAAAAGGTGAAAAGGGCCATTTGGTGCTTTTAGCACCATTCACATCCATATCTCTTGATGTCTCGTTCTTTGGTTATCAGAGCTCTTTGTTAAGATTTTCTTCTCTCTTTTTTGAATATTTAAGTAATTGAATAGCAAAAGTCTTATATTTAACATGACTTTTGAACTAGAATTAACTAATTCGACAAGTTTTTTCCAACCTCCTGGAGATTGTCAGCTTATACCTAGAGAGAGAGAGAGAGAGGGGACTCAGATTATTTTTCGACCAAATGTCGTAAAATGAGAATAAGAAGAGAGAAATTAGATAACTTGGATATAATCCAAGAATAGAAACTTCTTAATTTTCTTAATTCATCCCTCGGTATTACGAGTTGGAAGAAGTGTTTTTTGACTCAATAATATGAAAAATGATGTAAGAAAGTAAATAAGATGAAGCTTGAAGAGACATTTCCAAATTGACTCATCTGAAGCACATTGGGTATTGTCATTGCTTTTGATTGTTGTCAAGTTTTTGTTTTGATTTTACGGCGACTTGTCCATTTTCTGCTATTGCTCAGCATCAGGGGCCGGTGTTTCAACTTCATTTTTCTTCCCAACATTTACATTATTGTGCCAAATATGAAATTCGCACAATGTAATTATCTTGGACGTTGTCGTCGATGTGTTGGTGGTGGACGTCGTCGTCGTTGTCGTCCACCTCCTACACCTTGAATCAACTCTTTTCATTCTTTCTCATTCTTCATCTGATTGGTCAGTGTTGTGTTGTTTGAGAAAAATGATTTTGATGATCTTCTATGAGTTCTCTTATTAACTATTATTTCCGCCTTCATTCAACTAATCTTCACACCTTGGTCATCTCTAATCGCTTACTGAATGGTCGGATAACACGAGAAGCTATCATAATGACGGGAATCATATTACTTTTTGTATTTTTTTGAGCATATTTGGAACATGTAGGGTGCGCATCATCCGTTTTGTCGTCCGTCCATCCGGTCAGCCATTGGCCAGGCAACGACGAACGAATACGGCCGGCTGTTGTCCTCATTTGAGAAACATCTGGTTTCAAAAGAATCTCATTTTTAGGACGATTGGCTATAAATATCAATTGAGAATAATTTTGTTTGTTGCATCTTGTTCTTTCTATTTATTGTATTCAATTATATCTTTTTTATTATTAATATTAAAAATAATATTAATTTCTATTACGATTGGCTTTGGAATTTCAATGACGTGTTTCTCCCTCGTCTTCATGTGTTCCATCCTGCTTTTCCTTCTTGTTCATCCCTCGCAATCTTCTTCTTTCATTTGTCTCATCTCTCTTACTCTCTCTATCTCTCTCTTTCATGATTTTTTTCCAAATTTCTTCTGTTTCGAACCTTACCGGGTCTCTGACTAATGACCTTGAGCGCTTGCTAGCTGTTATGTGAAAAAGCGACGACGATCAGCTAAATCAATGGCACATATACAGACTGCGCAGAAAATAGCGATTGAAAGCTTCTTTCTCACTTTCCCTCTCATTATGTCTCTCTCTCTATCTCCCTATCTCATTTACCCCTCTTCATCTCTCTCTCTCTCTCTCTCTGTTCAACGGACAATGTCCATACAGCAGGCTTTCTTGTCTTTTTTGCATAAATTTGTAACAAATTCTCTTCCAAACATGGTGTTTTTTGTTGAAATAAACAAAGAAAAACAAAAAATGAGAGCCGGTCACGTGAATACGTTTGACGAATGTGTTGTTTACTTTGAAGTAATTAGAGATATTAAGCTGATGCTAAATCGTGAATCTAAAAATCATCTGATCAGCTATGGCTCTTCTTGTTGGTCTTCATCATGGCATTTCCCTCTCTCTCTCTAACCTCCTTTCAATATCTCTCTCTCTCTCTCTATTCATATATATATGATATAAATATATATTATATATATATATTTGTGTGTTTGTGTTTATTGAATCATTGCTCTTGATAGAATGTATTAACTGTTTTAAGAAAATAGTTTTTGATATTCTGATAATGCCCCTACTCGTTGATAATCTTTTTCTAAAAGAAAGTTGTTCATGCTATTAGCGTATTTTCCAAGTTTTTATCTTTTTTGTTACATTATCACCCATCTCTTCTTTATCTTTCAATACTTCTAGTTTTTGCTCTTCTTCTTTAACATTTACATTTTTTTATATCAAAAAGCTCTTCTCTCCCCCCTTTCTCTACCCTCCCCATCCTATGCTTTCTAGAGAGACTTGATGAGTTTCCAGCCAAAGTTTCCATTTTTTTGTCTGCCATGATGCTTCCTCTCCCCCCTCTCTCTCTTTATAAGTCGGTATATGTCTCTATGTCATTGTCTACTATCTCATTCTCTCTTTTCATAATAATTTATATGAAAAGTACAGAGGGAGGAGGGGTAGAGGGGGGGGGGGGGACAGAGATGGATTTCTGAGTTCACTTCCGAATATCTCTGAAACTTCTACTTCATTTGAATACAATTAACCAAATTAAAAACATTTTTATTTTTCAAATACAAAATTTGTTCATTAATTCGTTATCTTTCTTCGTTTCTTTATCAATTTATTTTAAATTTTTATTTTTTTGAATTTCAGAATACGGGCACACAGACGATCAAGCAACTATCAACATAGCAGCTTCAACACGACAGTCGTACTGTAACTTTACCTTTTCATTTTACCTTTTTTTATTATTATTATACACATGAAAGGAAATAAGAATTCTTCTCGAATTCTTAATCTCTTCTTGTTATCTCTATCAAACGGACCTTTTCCCTTCTTTTTTTTTTGAAATTTTTTTTTAATGATCACTCACTTACTTACATCTGGTTTGAAAGTCACGAGAGTCTAGAGATAGGTCTTAATAAGCTTCTATAGCCCTTCTGTTAATCAGCTAATCAGACGTTCTGATTCATTTCGAGACGACGACGACGCAAAATGTTTTTTGCTTCTTCCTCTTGTTTTATAAAAGTTTAATGAGCAAAAATGATTGCCGTTAGTGGAAAGGGGAAGAGGACTGAAGAGAGGGAAGACAGAGAGGGTGAGAGTCTTGTTAGGAAAGGACTTCGTCTTCTTCTTCTACTTCTACTTGTGGTTTGAGCTGTGAACGGCTTTTTTTCCGTTTTTAAGCTTAGAATATTAATTTTTGAACTAATTATTCATATATGGGCATGATGGAATGTATGAAGTGAGAATTGAAGAATTGATTTCCTCCTGTTTTATAATTGATTTGAAGTTGAATCTACGGTAATTGGCGATACAACTCTCTCTCTCTCTCTCTCCCTCCTTTCCTCTTCTCTCTCTCTCT
Organism: Auanema sp. JU1783; assembly: GCA_943334845.2. Taxonomy (NCBI): domain Eukaryota; kingdom Metazoa; phylum Nematoda; class Chromadorea; order Rhabditida; family Rhabditidae; genus Auanema; species Auanema sp. JU1783. The sequence goes on from CALQYR020007272.1 coordinate 119,622, forward strand.
CCCTCTATGTGTGACATAGTTGTCATCTCTATAGAAGAGGATGAGAAAGGAAAAAGCTTAAAATATGAAAAAATAAGAGTAAGATGTGTTTGATAGAAAGGCACATGGGCTTTTTGCACTTTTTTCAATCAACTATTCGGAACATAAAATTGAAAAAAGGCAAATTAGCTGTTTGATTGTCAGAGAAATTGAATAAGCTATGAAGCTCTTATTCGGTCAGGTACATTCTGAATCTCTCACATCTTCCTTATATTTTCATTTTTATAATTATATGCCTTGAGGGCGCTTAATCACCAATTTTTACTTTCTGACGATTTGGCGATTTTTCTCGATGATACAAAACTGCTCTTATCTGCGTTTATTTGAGAAAAAATGTCAAACTATCCATGCTTTTATTCTTTTTGAGAATTTCTTTCTCTTGCTCTTACTCTGTCTCTCTCTCTCTCTCCATCTTTGTATGTTTCCATTTTTGGGTAGTGAGATCAAAGGTTAATTACTAATGGAAATGAAAAGATGATGAAAAACTTGAGCGGAATAAGTTGAAGTCAATCCATGAGATTCAATGGAAGAGAACACAGCCACCAAAAAAGGATTGAAGATGTGAGAGTTTAAGAGCAGAGGCCATGCTCTGACGTCATCTATCCTTGAATGAAATGAACCACTTCTTGTTTACTTCGTTTGGCTCTTTTTTGGTCAATAAAAAAGGATCTATCCGTAGTCCTTTTGAAGCTTATATCTCTGCTTAAAGACATTAAAGTGATAACAAACTGCTATGTGAGCTTATGCTGAGATTGGAACGGAAAACATCTTTTTTTTCAAAAATGATGAAGAGCTGAATGAAATTCATTTTTTCTTACTTCCTTTTACCAATCTTACTCTCTTGTCTCTCTTTCTCGTAACCTCACTCTCTCTATCTCTCTCTCTCTCAGTTTTTTGGTTCAATTTATTCTGACATTAAACAAGAGAAATCTTCCTTCCTGCTTTTCTCGATTGGAAAATCCTCCAATTGATATTGGCACAATTTTTTGTCCAATGATAATGACGGCAATGAAGTGAGGAAGAGACATCTCTCACTATGTAATGACAAATTTCATTTTTTATCTTTTTTTTTCTTCTTCTTCATTTCTCTCTTTCTCTTCTTACTACTTCTCTTTTCTTGTTCTCCTCATATCTTTTGCGCTTCAATGCTTGTTTGGAAAAATGCTGTGGGGCACATTTTGAAGAAATGAATTCTGAAGAGACTCACAGGACTGCCAAATATTAAGAAATGAAATTCTTCTTGGTAAATGTGTTTAAAATGGAATGAATTGGATGGACAACGACTGTTGACGAAAATTAGAATGGATATCCACGTGGAGTCGTCCGGATGCGAGCCCCCAATGAGATTTGCAAACGAACTGGTTTTTGCAACAAGCCGGCAGCATTTTTCATGAAAAATTTGACGACGACCACGACAACGACGATAAAAGAGAAAAGAAGAAGAGAATAAGATGTCATAGATTCCTTATTTAGACTCTACAGCTATTTATGTGCCATTACGATTGGAACATTTCATTTTTGCACGTCAGAAGCCTTGCCTCATTTCTATTCTCAAGTTGGATGCAGATGTCTCTGTTAACATGCAAAAGACATGTCAGTTAATTAACGTCGACCGTTTTTTCTTCCCAACTGTCATCCTTGATAAAGAGGAAAAAAAATTGGAAGAACAGGAGGCAAAAAAAACGAGAATGGTGATTGGCACTTGGCCGCAGGCAACGTTTACCTCCAACGCAGTGATCGTTTTTGAAAAGACGATAGTCCATCAATCAGATGAAAACTTTCCTGCGAAGTGTGTGTAAAACGTCATATCAAATCTTATCGTTGCATTTGTAATTATTCTTTTTACTATGAGAAGTGAAAAGGCGAATGCTGACACAGGGTTGGGAGACTGAATGAAGGAAATGAGTTGAGCTGCTTACCTGCTTAAGTAAAGCCATTTGGGAAATTATTGTGAGCCAAGAGAGAGGAGAAAGAGAAGAATAGGTGCTCATTTGATCTCACTCTCTCTCTCTCTCAGTCTAACTCTTCCCTCTCTAGTAGAATAGCCGTGTAACAAAAATTTTTTGAAGGAGAACAGCTGTTGCTCTATTGAGGTTTAGAGGAAGAGAGAGAGTCCCTTTGGCATTTTAAGTTTTTTCTTTCATTTCCATCTCTTTTTCAACCTTTCTCTAATTCAAAGTGGGAGGGTCAACACATTTCTCTCTGTCTTTCTCTCATTTTTTTTCTCTTTTTTTTATAACATTTTGTCCTATAAGTTTGAAAATGCAACACAAGAAGGAGAAGCTTTAATGCTTTGATGCTTTCACAACCACATTTTCATATTAAATCTCTTTCTCTCTCTCTCTTACACTTAGTTTGGATTTGTGTATGTATGTTGAAAAGTCATTGCTCTCCTCCAGCTTCATCTAATTTGTTTCTTTTCAAACTATCTAATGAGACCTTTTTTTTTCGCCCCAAAAAAATTGGTCTGTTGCTCGCTCTTTGACCTCTCTCTTTCCAACGTTATCATCTCGTTCTTTCTTTCTTTGCCTCCGTCTCTCTCCCAGTCTCTCTCACTCTTTAGCTCTTTTTTCTTTTATTTTTTCTCTCAGTTTTGTCGTTTTGCTCCTTTTTTCTGTTTCATTTCATCGGCTGGTCATTCGTCTTCTTCTCCCTTTTCCCTTTTTTGCGCTAACTTTGTTGGACTGCGTAAGGCTTTTTGTCTTCATTTTGCCTTTCTCTCCGTTTTTTTTCTCTTTTTTTTTGTACCAATCTCTCAGTCTGCTACTCTCTCAGCTTTGAGTTATCTTCACTTATTATCTAAACATATAGAGGAAGAAAAGAATATTTGAAACATTCTTTTCATCCTCTCTACTCCTATCGAGCATTTAGACAACAAAATGAGATGATGCATCTCCTTTTCTCTCTATATCTGTCCCTCTCTTTCTCTCTCTCTCTCACTCTATTCTCTCATAGCGACAATGAGATTGATCTCATTATATCCTCAACATCATATTCTCATATAGTTAACTAGATGATGATGATGCATTTATGCTGAGGAAAGAAATGAAAAAGGAAAGCTTTGAACAAAAGTTTTTTTTCTTTCCACCCCCTTCACTCCTCGAAAATGCTTCATTTTCATAGAGAAGTTATAAATGAACATGCAACATGCCGTCTCAACTAATGGCTATTCTTAGAGGTCGGTCGTCCTCCTCCTTCGATTCTCCACACCCTCTCTTCTCGACACATACATGGAAAGCCGGAAACATCATCGATTTCTACATCCAACACAAGCACATACATACATGTCAATTCCTTTAACCCCTTAGGTGCTTTTGCATCTTAACTTTCTTCTCTGCCATCCCCCCCACACCATCCCACTCTTCTTTTTTTTATGTCGAGGCCAAAAACCTAAAATATATGGAAATGCCTTTTCCTATCTTCTTCATGTCTCGTCAGCTTGTAGCTTCAAATTCATAGCTCATGTGCTAATCTCGTGCAACTCGTTTCTCTGCTCAGACCAAACGAGTTGATCACGTGCGTGTATCTTTTGGCTACTCACATAGCTTCATTTAATTTTTTTTTCTTCTTCTTCTTTTTTTTCTCATCCATTTTTAGTGAGAAAATGTCATCTCGAGAATTCGTTTTTTGTCTTCCATCATCATCATCATCATCTTCGTCGTCGTCGTCGTCTCGAGAATACAGTTCTTTCTGTGATGTATTGATGAAACATGTCCTTTGACGTTTGTTCCAAACATTTTTTTTTCTTCAAAGATATTTCCGAAGAGTAAGCAATGAAGGTCGAAAGTGCGGAAGAAAATGGTTTTTTTCTGTTTGCTCAATCATTTTTTTTTGCTACGATCGTGCAAATGCTCGTCGTCTGGGTCGCCGTCGTCGTCTTGCGGTTGTTCTTTTCGCCATTTCGCGCTTTCATCAAAATTATTTTTAAACCAAAACTCTTTTTTATTTCGTTTAATATTCTCTCCATTTCATCATCATCATTCAATTCAGTCTAAGCCGATTTATAAACGCGTGTTGAGGCTTTTTTTCCAATTTTTTTCGCCAACAGAAAAGGGTTTTTTAAAAAAACCAGAAGTTGGGCTCCAGATGAAGGTTGGCTTGCTAGAGTACCTCATTGGACTCCTGAAAATTTATCTAATTTCTTGCCTAAATTGGATTTCTTCTTTATGGGACCGCCCTTTTCTTGTCGTCGTCCACGTTAATTCCTATGAAGCCGATGTTAATCCTTTCCTTTTTTTCTTTACACCTCTCATTCTCATGTACTATTTCCATGTCTCTTGTAAGCATTTCGAAATTTGAATATCTCCTTTTTTGAGTATTTGATTGATGAGATTTGATTGAAACAGTTTTGCTTTTTTTTTATTTTTCGTATCTCTTGTTATCTCTCTCTCTCTCTCTCTCTATCTATCTCTTTCTCTCTCTATGTCTATACAAAGACTTAACTATCTGTTTCTAGATTGAGCATATCATATGTACGCTAGAGGATAAAGTCTTCAAAGCCTTTAAATGGCTCATATTGAAGAAAGCAATAAGGTGAGAGATGCGGAAAAAAAAAGATTTTTATTCTTTAATCTTTGCATCCTAAAGCATTATGTTGTGTATTGGTTGTGACCTTAAAGCTCATTTGACTGCTTTTTTCCCCACATTTGCTTGCCCACAAGCCTTCTCTTCCAAAGTTGCGAAAACTTGGAAATGGTATGACCTTTGGAATTCTGAAGACAATTTGCTTAACGTCATTTTCCATTTTTTGTTTCGTTTTTGAAGCAAAACGAGTGGGCTTTCATACATACGGCCAGCTTTTCTATATCATTTTTTTTATATTTGTATACATTGAATTATTAAATTAATTCAAAGAGAAGGGATGGAGAGAAGGAAGAAACAGAGAGAGAGAGAGAGAGAGAGGGCGATGTGATGCCTAAGGTAGTAGTACTAGTACGAGCTGTAACTCCATATATGGCACATGAAAGCTCAAAGCAAAGTTTCATTTTTACGATTTGTGTGATTGGGAAAAATGAAAAAACAAGAATGTTGCGAACAGACAGATCTTCTCTAGTGCTGCAGAATAGAATTTTCGCATTTCGTTATCAAAAAAAATTTCATTTTTCTTAGCTTCTACATTAGATGTGAGAGAAGTGAGAAGGAGATGGGGAGTAAGACGACCAAGAAGAGAACAGTTTCCATTATCAGTTATGTGTGTTATCATCCCAAAAAAGCGTCGTCGTAAGAATTCTTGACTCTCTTCACTTCATCTCTCTTCTTCTCTCCAACTTTCCCCCCTTCCCTCCCTTATGTCCATCCCAAAATCAAAAAAGACTTTTCTTCACTTTTTTTTTTGAATAATCATTATCATGGCTTTGGTTATCTGTTGACGTTTTTCTACCTTTGTATTACCTTTTTTCATCCGCTTTCCCTCTTTTTTTGGAGTTGAACATCAAAGCTCTACCCTAGAATCATATCATCTTATTGGTTTTTTGTATTCGCATTGCTTCATCTACTTCTTCTTCTTCGTCTACGTGTTCTTGCTTCTTCTTCTTCTTCATCTGCTGCTTTTAATATATTTAATCATTTCTTAATTTTCTTTTTTTGCAGGGCTCGTGGCAAGCTTGTGACCCATTGATACATTTGGCTACACACACGCCAATTCAGGTATGTCAAGTTTACAATTGATCATTTGATTTGTATTACAACTTGTTGTGCGATTACTTGTAGCCCTTAAGCTCATCTCATTCTACTCATCTACCACCCCCAATTCTTCTACAGATGTAGTAACTTCTCTCTCTCTCTCTTTCATCTGGCACTTTTTAAATATTTCATTCAAATTATCTGGGAAAAAAAAGGGGTTGCGCTCTCTTTATTTTTCATCAAATGAACTTGAGAAGCACTTTAAGCCATTTCAAACGATGCCTTACCTTGATTTTGATAATTTGATCCTAATAAAGTGCTCGAGTTGTTTGAGCATTCAATTTTAAGCTTAAATAACTATTTTTGGGACTTTTATCTGACCCAAAAAGGAAAATTGACGCTCATATATCAAAGCTTGAATACTTTCTACTATAGAAGTATAAATAAACAAAGTGAATTTGAAATGAAATTGAAAGAAGCCGCGAAAAAAAAAAGCGAAATTGGGACTTGTCAAAGCTTCGGTTTTTTTGTCATTGACGTAGCCAGAAGCTCTAAGAGATCGACTAGTCACGGGACCAGTGATGATAGAAACAGCTGAATGAAATAATATGAATGGCTGAGAGAGCGAAAGAAATGACCAGACAGCTAGAGAGTCAAAGAAAAGCTGATTGTCGGAGAGACTGAGAGAAAATGCTGTAGGGGGGGGGGAAGGAGAGAGAAGGGACTGGAAGGGGATAGGTCGATTCATGAAAAGCCTCATCTGAAACTCATCGCATTCTCATCGTCCTTTGATCAACTAGAAGCTTCTCTGATTCTCCCAATTCAGCTTAATGTCTAGCTTCTGGCGAAATCTTTTTCATTATTCAGCTTTTAGTATGTATGTATAAGTAATCATATAGCTTCCTTCATTCATCACATCGTCTTCTTGCCCGTTTTTTATGGAATAATAGAATATGTAAAGAAGCAAGTATTCATATGAAAGTTTTTTTTCTTATTCGCCAAGTTGAAGCTCAGATTTGAATGCTCCTTACATGGAATGAGATGGATGGAGAGCGAGATCCCCATTTTTTCATTCTGATGAAAGCTTTATGGCAGATTTGTGTGTTTGAAACAATATTTTTGTATGGAAAAAAAAGAAGTTGAAAATACATTTTCTTCGCTCTTCTCACTCATTTGCATATTCACGTTTGGAACACCTGAGAGTCAGGTTGGATATGCAAATGATGTTCCTAAAATGATACTTTGAACGAGTTCATTGAAAGATCTATCGCAATAACCTTTCTATCACCTTTCTATCTTATATAGTAACGTCTAGAAGATTTGATTGAGCTGGAAAGTTGGTGCTGAAGCCCATGTTGCGAATAGAGGAGAAGAAGGAGAAGAAGAAAAAAAATTTAAGCTTCAAATTAGCTCAAATGATTGGGAAAAGAAATTTGGAGGGGAAGGCACGTGGGTGTGTGTTGAGTGGAAAAGGAAAAATGTTTCTTTTTGAGTTAAGAATTATAAAACCTTTTCTTTTTGATATTCATCCATTTTTCATAATTCTCTTTGCTCTCTCTCTCTCTCCCTCTCTCCCTCTCTCTCTCTCTTTGGTTGAGCTTGATGTATAAGCTTACTCAAAGCTTTCTAGTTGCATTGAAAACTAGCTACTTCTTTCAAAGATCTAATTGCATTTTCTTCTTTTTTCCTTATGATCACATACGAAATGGCTATGGATATGAGGCTTGATCAGGTTCAAATCTGATACTTCGTGCCAGCTTTTACATATCAAAGCATATTCGTCTTCTTCATTCATTTGGTTCTTTGCGAAATCTGAGCTTCTCCCTCTTCTCATCTCTCCATATTCTATTCTCTCTGTGTGATCTTCATACTCGAGTGATATTACACGTGATGTATATAAGCTCAGAGGACATGAATACATTATTGAAGATGATTAACTATTCCAAGCTTTTTTTGCCATTTCCGCTATTCTTTCATCGTCTTCGTTTTCACGCAACTTCATATTCTGTTCGAGACCCATTTTACTCGGTGAAACCCTTCTCTTTCTCTCTCTCCTTCCCTCCCTCCTTCCCCTCTTTCCCCTTTTCTATATTTCGAGACACAAAAAAGTCAATTATTTCCATTTAATTGTCTAAAATGACGTTCAGATTCTCGAATATGAAGGCGGAGAAAAAGGTTTTTTGTGCTTTTGAAATACGAAAAATTGAATGAAAGCTGAACAAGCAAACTCAAGTTCATTGGATCATTTGAGCTTTTGACTGATGATGATTGGAACCTTTCCTTAGCTTCTTCTTGCTTTTCTCTTAAGGAAGAACTTATTGTGAGCTATTCCTATTCCGTGAATCTTCAAGATTCATCAAACTGGAAAACGCAGTTTCGCAATTTTTTTGCTTCGATCTTTCATTTCTCCTTTAAGCTGCTGCTCTTTCCCTCTCTCTCTATCTATCTCTCTCTTTCTATGTGTGGACATTCGGAACGGTTGTATTCTCTCTATCTCTATCTCTCTTTCACTCATCATTCTCTCCTTTCTTCCTACTTTCTAAACTCGAAACAACTTAGTCATCCTGTACTATTCAGCTATTTAGATTTTTGAAAACAATAGGATGTATTGAAGTGAATTTGAAGAAATTCCTTCAACTCTCTCTCTCTCTCTCCAATCATCTAACCATTCGCCCCTCCTTACCATGGCGATAGTCACCCACTTACCTGATAACTCTTAGATTTTCAATTCATTCCAGCTTCTTCATATTGAATTTCCATAAAAATGCAAAAAGTTTTTCTGGAGCTTGTTTAGTTCCTCATCCTCTGTTCTCTCTATCTCTGTCTCTCTCTCTCAGTCTCTCAATCCTTAACATCTCTCTATCGCAGATTAACTCCTTTCTCTCTTTTTTTTTCTTTTTCTCTCTTCATTTTTTCTTGGTTCAACAAAAAAATTCTATAATCAGTCAATAGAAAGTACAGCTTAAGTACTAACTTTTATCGTTTTATGGGACGTTCTACTCCGTCGTCGTTGTAACCAAAAAATCATCAAAAGGCTTCATCGGCTTCCTGACCAAAAACAAGAAACAAAATCAGAATATTCTCTTCTTCACTTTTTATATCCAAAAATAGCTGAAAAAGGCAAAAATATGTTTTAATAATATTATTCTCTTTCATCTAACTCTTTCTCTCTCTCTCTCTCATCTCATCTATTTCTCTCTGTATGTCTGTCTCTTCTCATATGCTACTCTCTCATTATCTAATGATGTTTCACATTTGTTAACCTTGAAGGTCATATAGTTTTTCAAACACTCAAATGCCCTTAAGGTTTATTCAAATGTTTTCAAAGAAAACATTATAAATGAAAATAGATTATTAGATAATGTATAAAGAAGAAGTTTTTGAAGAAAGCTTAATCCTATTTGGAGAGAGACATCTCTCTTTGTCTGTCATGTTTCATTACAGTTTAACATAGACATAGACATAGAGAGAGAGAGAGAGAGATATAGAGAGAGAGATTGAATGAATAAGAAGATATCGTTTGAGAGAGAGTTAGTAGTCTTCTTCTTCTTCTTTCTTTTTTCTTCTTCTTCTTCAGTTCAATAAAAAAAGCTTTGATGAAGAAAAAGTTTGGAAATAGAAAACAGATGAGACAACGGCCATCTTTAATGAAGAGTAGAAAGAGAGTGAGAGAGAGGAAGAGAGAGGAAGAAAGAGAGATGAAGGGGTAAGAGTTTTTTTTTTTGAAAAAGTCAAAAGAACTTTTCCCAATGTTGTTTAGTGTAACGAGAAATTGAAAAATAGAAATTGCCTGAAGGAGATGTTTTTCTTTGATGTTTACATGAACGAAGTACACGCCAAGTACTCTGATTAGCTCTTTTTATTGTCTTTTTCATCTTTTTTTATCACTCTTGAGCCTTTTTTCTGTTTCATTTTCTAAAATGCTTTTGAGGAAGTAGAAGTTGTGAGGAATTCATTGAACTTGGCCACTAAGCTCTACTTCTCTCTCTCTATCCCTCTCTCTCTAACTATCTGTCTCTCCATTTCTTGCTCTCTCTCTCTCTTATCCTTATAAACAGAATGGTTTTTATTCAAAGTACTTGCTTAACCTTGCATACCTCGTTTTCTTTTAAATCTCATGCCATCCACTAGGGCGACGTTCCTTCTTTGTCATTATTTGGCGTCGACTTCCTGAATTGTCCTTGTCACATAGTGTTAGCAGGGAATATCTTTTTTCTCTGATTCTGCTCATTTTTGCCTCAGGGAACTTTTTGTTTCTAATTTCATTGCCTTAATTATTCAAGAGAGTTATCGTGTGCAATCTCTTGTCTCCAATCTCTTCCTGCTCTCTCTCTGTCTCTTTTTCCTCTTCTTTGATTCCTCTCCTTTGATTTGTGTCGATTTTTTTTATATTTTGACCCGAGAGAGAGAGACACTTGTTCCATCACACAACTCGATTGAGGTCATGTCTCTGGTAGACATTTTTATGAAAATTCAAAAAATGCATCAACAGCCATGTCCTCTTCATCGTCACTCCTGTTTTTCGCATTTCTACACCTGCTAAGCCTCGCATCTGAAATAGAAGTTCTATTTCTTCCTCTGTATCTCTCTTCACGTGACGATGTCATCATTCTGAATCGTTTTGCCATCTCGACGTCCTCACGTTCGTCATGAAGCATTTTCTTCTCCTCTCTAACCACTTTGCTTGATGCTGTCGTCAGCATACGAGAGAGAGCACAACTTTCTGATGATTGACCGATTCTGATGTATTGGTGGCAATTTATTTTTCTTTCATTAGGATGCGCTCTGTTCAAGCTTTTCTTACTCACATTTCGTATTCCTTTTTCGTCTGTTCGTCGTCAATTTTCTGGTGTTTTATTCCTTGCCCAACACAAAGTGCACGTCGCCATCGGCGAAGGCTACATGTACTAGAAGGGCAGTTCTTTTCCGGCCAGCACAGCTTCATGTTCCGCCCCGCTTGCTGAGTTTCAGCCGTTTGTGAGCTTTCGGCCAAGCTTCAAATTTAGTTTTTCTACCTATAAGTGCCCACAGGCAATTTAAATCTCGATTGAAGTCTCTATTGATGATCGTTTTTTGAGTTGAACCATTGCTGTACTGTCAGTATTAGCGTTAAGTGCGATGATTAGTTTTTGTGTGTATGTCCATATTTGGAAGGAATCTGCATTGTGCTGCAGCCATTCTTCCTCTCTCTCTGTCATTCCCTCTCTCTGTTAAGTTTCTCCCTTCCTCCTATGTCTCTTAATCACCTGTTATCTATATTTTTCTATTATTTACTTACTTTTTTGTACTTTTTACTACTTGAAAATCTTTTTTCTCGCCCCATCTCTATAGCTCTCCTCCATTCTCCTTTTCTTTTCATCTTCTTCTATTACTCTCACTTTTTTTTTATTTTCTGGCCTTGTGTCAGAACTTTTTTTTCCTTTTCTTTTTGTACTTTCGTGATAGTTGAACTATCGACGTCAGCTTTTTATAAAAATATCTGTTTTTCAATGCTTTTATCCATTGAGAATATCTTCTGATTCAGGCCTTCTATTGAACGGCGCACTTTCCTTCTCTCGTTAACCTTCTATTCTTATCTTTCCTTCTTCTAATTTGCCCTTCTTAAGTAAACTTTTAACTGTTAATGACCTCCTAAACAACGTTGCCATCAAATCTCTCTCTTTATCATTAAAGTGAAGCTTTCTGAAGACGTTTCTCATTCTTCATCTTCTTTCCTCTTCTTCTTCTTCTTCTTCTCCTCAGGCCTCAACGCCGTCGTGGCCGTTCGTGTGTATTCAGTGTTTTCTACGTCTCTCACTTGTTTTTCAGCACTCTGCCAGTCCAATAACTGCACTTTCAACACACATTTTTTCGTTGATCAAAGATAGTCGGGTGTCTCCTCGTTTTTTGCAATATTTCAAACATATGACTTCTTCATATTCTTTCATGACATGCTTCATCCTCACGTATGAAAGGCGCAACGATGATAGTTCTCTTGAAGAACAAAAACTACTTGCAAATCCACTCTGTGCACTAGTGTAGTTCATTTTTTTGTCCTCTCCTCCCCCCATCTATCTCTAGCAGACAGACGACATGCCTTTTTTTCCAGACATTCTTTTCCTCTTTCTCTCTCTTACTCTTTTTTTTTCTCTTCATTTGCTGGCTATTTGCCCTCTGGGCATGTGTCACGTGCATTCTGTCGCTTTTCACGCGCTACCTAGCGCTCGATTGGGAAATTTCAAAGAGAATGTACTAACCACCCTAACTCTCCAAGTTTTAAGCTTATAATGAAGCTTTAAACAAGTTTTTTTTTTTCATTTTTTCCTTTTGAGCTTCATTTTCCGAAACTAAATGGCTCCATGTACTTTTGGAGCATTTTTAACAAGTTCCAACAACTTAACACTACCTCAGTCTGTTTTTGTCGCCAATTGCCAACACACACACAAGTCGCCACACAGACAGACTATATCCCTCTCTCTGTTGTCCCTCTCTCTCTTTCAATCTTCACATGTCCCTTTATTACATCTCTTTTTCCCTCCTATCATTCCATGCTTGTACGAAGGCTGCCCTTTACCATTCTCTCACCATTGTTTTTCGTCGGCAATGGTTAAGGAAAGACAAGAAACCTTTCCACATCACATTTATTACCTCAGGCTGTTTTTTATTTTTTTTAATTTTTTGAATTTCAAATTCTCTTTTCTCACATTCAAATGTTTGTTATTGAATTGCAATGTGTGATTTGATCATAAACACATCAACTGATCATTCTCATCTTGTGCTGTTCTGTCTTCTTTCATTCAAAATTTTCTTTTTTGACCTTTAAAGTTATTGCTCAAGATTGGATGACCTAACAAGGCTTCAAAGCTTTTCCACTTGATTTCTCGAACTCTCCCGTTTTCTCATTTACTTTTCTTACTTTCAATGGCTTCAAGTAATTGCATCTGAACAAGAAGAAACTTTGCTTTTCTCCTTCCAAAAACCTTTTTATATATTTTTTCATTTCAGGCTCGACAACTAGAAGGTGTAGCTCAAGGAGCTTTTCATTCGATGGCACATCAAGGAGCCTGGCGATACCCGCCTTCTTTCGTGGGCGGGATCACAGCGCCACAGCCGCCAATTTTACGGTAAGCTTCTTAACCTTATTAGCTTATATGAAAAATCAGAATAAGGAAATTTGTATATTTAACACATAATCTGTTGTAGGCAACCGTGGCAACAGCCTTCGGCTACTGATTGGGCAAGCGCAGCTAATAATAACACGAAAGTTGATTGGGAGAAGTGGAGTCCAAGTGCCGGGATTGACGTGCCACGTCCTATGGCACAGCTAGGAACGATCATGACGTCAGCTCCTCTGCCGTCTCCAAGTGCGGTAACGCCAAAAAGTATAGAAAAGGAAGAAGTAATGGATCAAGATCCAGCATATAGCACACATAGTCCAAAAGAGGTAAGGACTTGTTTTTTTGATGTTCTAATAGGGAGAGCAACGAAACGTGGTTTGACGAAGAGGGTGGAGTAGATATTTATTATGAAAGTAAATCTTTGATTATTTATGATCGAAGTTTGTCTGCTAATTCCCTCCCTCTCATACCTCTCCAAATCCCATCTTTCGATTTGCTCTCTCATCGTCTCTGTCTCTCTCTCTTACCCTATAAGAGCATTACTTGCTATAACCTAATATTGTTATCAACGTGTGTTGCTACAATGCATTGACGTCTTCTCCTTTACGTCACAGCCATATATTTTCATAATTGAAATTAGAATTGTCCGATTCCAATTATACTATATGATGCAATTGGAAGTTAAGATTCTTTGATAATTGTCCCTACAATTCCCTTCATGCTCATATCAATTTCGATTCCCCCGGTCTTGAATTAGAAATTGCGATTGTGTATGGTAAGCTTCAACCTTTGTTGAGCTTTACCAATTTGAAACGCATTCCCTTCCCCCCCCCCTTTATCAGACGTTCTACATGATTTCCTGAAATGTTTCATTTATATCGTATTATACAACCATTTGATAAGATGTCTTTACAGGAAGAACGACAATCATCTGAGAACACTGCCTCGTATGATGTCTCTGCTTCACAATCACCGTCAGACGGTGAATCGGAGCATCATGGCGCAATGGATCGTCAACTTGCTCAACAAGACAACAGCATAGATGTAGATGTTGATTCTGATGCCGTGAATACACCGCTGCGACAACCAGCTGTAGCTGTTTCACCTAGTGATCAACAGCAAGCTTCACCGCAGAAGACGTCTACAGACTGGATAGCAGCCAATGTGAAAGTAGAAATCGAAAGAGGTTTGTGTACTTTTTTTTTCGGCGCACTCTTTGCGTGCATTTTCCTCGAAAAAAATGTGAGTGCAAGACGTGAACTTAGCGTGCACTTTCACGTAATTCGAACTTTCACGTGAGTTTTGTTAAGAAGCGTGCAAAAGTTCACATAAGGTGAGAACGTGCTTGAGAGTAAGGGCAGCTTCAGTACTCAGAATAGAAATTGAGCTTGAAAGCGAAGAAACATGTCTAGGCGTTTTCCTAATTAATGAAGCTTGTCTACTTCGTCTCCGATTCCGTTTTTGTTAGAAGTGCAGATAAAAAGAAAAAAAATACGACGGAACAGGAGAACGGGGAACGGCTTGTGTCTCTCAGCTTGCCAAGTGTTTTCCTTCAAAGGGCTGTTGCCCTCTGCTTCAGTTTTTCGAGTGCAATTTCTATTTTTGTGTCTCAAAAGCATCTGATTACTGTAGCTTGAAACTCATGCTGTTGCTTTGATGTACAGCCACCAGATGTTATTCCTTATGATATGAAGATGAATTGAAAACCCAAAATTGGGAATTTTCAACAACACCTAAAATAGTTTTTAATCAGTTGTACTTATTATCTTTACAGATGACTTAGAACCTGAAAAAATGGACACGCTAGGAGCCGAGGATCATCGTGACAATAAGGAAGATGCTTCGTGAGTTTTCATTTCATCTTCTTCTCGTCAAATACTCTTCCGCTACTTTTTTCGTTCTCATCGTTTATGAGAGCCGAATATTTCGACGATAATGTTTCAATTTGTCAGTCCATACATGGCAGTCAGGCTGACAGCTTTCAAACTCTTTCCGCTTTCAACCTATGTGCCTCGAGCTGAACTTAGTCTTTTTGAAAAACTTCTCGTCTCTTTATCTTTTTTCCATACTATTGATAGAAAGTGCGATGACGAGAGAGAGAAAGAGAGAGAGAGAGATTGCTAGAGAGAGAGAGAAGCAAAGATTTTTATGATGGAATAGAAAAAAAAAGATGAAGGAAAAGTATCAAAAAAGAAGAGAAAAAAAGAAAAAAGTCCGATCAGAAGCCGTTGGCCAAATGCACTTTGAGCTCATCTGAAAATCACGTGCTGAAAAACAAGTGCAAACGAATAGAATAGGAGGGCTTTCCACATAAATTACTCGAATGGGGTCTTTTTTCTTTTTTTTCCTATTTTTTCTCTTTTTTTGTATGTCTCTGTTACTGATTCAATAGTTTATAAAAACGATTGGAATGTGATGGGGGTGGAGTAAGATGGGGGGGGAGAGGAAGTTGTGATGAAGAGTTGAGTGTATGGAGTTGAGATGGAAATAGGTTAGTCTCTCTCTGACAAGCACGCATGATGCAGAGCAGCCAACAGAAAGACATTGAAACAGACAGACAGAGAGAGAGAGAGAGAATGAAGAAAGTCTTTGAGAAAGCAACAAACTCTATTTTTTTTCCTTTTTGTCCCCCCCCCCCCCCCCCCCCCCTCCAGTCTATTTTTCCTAAGTACATTTCAACTTTTATTCAACAAACGCATACATAACACATTGAAACATTTCATCGGAATTGCCATAGAATACGGTATTTGGCACTTATTTAGTTGACGAATCTATATTTTCATAAAAAATTCCTTGAAAAAATATCCGAAATCCGCATACTGAACGCTTTGTTCCAGAAAACTTCTGCTGAAATACACGCAAGAGTCCTTCAGCAAGCTGACCGACGCCATTGTTGCCGCCGGGCATGAACGCAATGAGTTCGTGCAGAGCAACAACAGTGCCTTCAGTAACCCGGAACAACCTAAGTCTGAGGAGCCTACGACGTCTTCGGATCAAGCTGGAAGCAGTGGCAATACTAACAGCAACAGCAACAACACAAATAGCACGAATAGCAATACTGGGTCATCATCTACAAACCATAGCAGCACATCGTTCTGTAGACCACCAGGATTAGGACCTTCATTGGTACCAACTCCTACCGGTCAAGGAATGCCATTAGTCTGTCCCATTTGTGGATTTAGCTCAAACTCCAAGTTCCACTACAATTCACATATGAATACTCATGGAGATCATCAATGCAGCATGTGTGATTACACCAGTCGCACCGAAGGACGGTAAGTATTCTTCCTGTTTTTCTTGTTCACATCTGTTTTTCTCTAACTTCTTGACAAATAACAAAAAAAGGAAGAGAATGAAACAAAAAAGACAAGCTGCTAGTCGCCAATTAGCTTGTACTTTCTCATTTGAAATCCGGAAACTGCACATGATATTCGTTGAGACGAAGCTTGTGAGCTTCCAGGAGTGGACGTCACTTCTGAAGTTTCGTGCTCAAAAAATTTTGGGTGTAACGAGTAGATAGAAATAGGATATCCTTTGATAAGCTTCATCCTAATAAGTTCTCATTTTTATTTTCTTCTTTTTCAGACTTAAGAAGCACATGCGTGAATCGCACACAGTGGAGGAGCAACTGGCTGTTGGCTTAGAGATCGAATCTCGGGATGCCTCTACACCGACGACGTCATCGGCTGCCAGTAGCATCAGTACGACTTCGCTGAATTCCTGTGGAGCTACCTCTCCATCCGCTGTCTCTTCAGCCGCAGCTACCATAGTGGCTTCTCCTTTTACGGATACGTCGTCTTTATCCACGACTATGGCCTCATTAGTTGATGCAGCCAATGCTGCTGCTGCTCAAGCTGGAAACAGTCTACCTGAAGTAAGAGATTTGTCCTCTGATCATCATTAATCTTTTCTTGTTTTTCAGAATAGCATCGTGTCTTCAATTGCCCTGTCTTTAGCTGAAAATCTCACTTCTTCCAGCTTACTCAACTCCATGGCACCCATGCTTCAATCTTCAGCTCTCGATCAGATTCGTGTTTTGGCTGAAAAGTCACCGATCCTGAATAGCGAGAATAGCGTCAATTTGGCTAATGCTCTGGGAGCTATGGTTCAAATGGATGAAGCTACAGCTGCTGAAGTTGGAAGTACAGGAGCTAGCTCTACAGGCGGTAACAACGGACCAAGTGGAAGTGGATCATCCGGAAATCCCGAGCCTCGTCGTAATAGCAACGGAAAGATTAAGCAATTGAAATGCAAGCAGTGCCCACACATTTCTTACTCCAAAGACGATCAATGGGCTCATGCAAGAACTCATATCCCCGCTGATAAACAAATGAATTGTCCGAAATGTAATTTCGTAACTGAATACAAGCATCATTTGGTAAGCTCAAGCTATAAGTTGTTGATTCTTATCTATGTTCTTTCAGGAATATCACATCCGAAACCATCTGGGAAGCAAGCCATTCCAATGTAAGAAGTGCTCATATCAATGTGTGAACAAATCTATGTTAAACTCACATATGAAGAGTCACACTAATGTTTATCAGTTCCGTTGTATGGATTGTACATATGCCACAAAATATTGCCATAGTCTCAAGGTTTGTCAAACAGTCTGCAATCATCACTCATGATCCTCTCTTTCAGTTGCATCTCCGAAAATACGAACATCGACGAGTACCAGAAGGTGTGGAAGTTGGTGATCCTTCTCCAGGATCCAGTAGTCAGGTATTATATAGCCTTCCACATTTCTCATTATTCATCTTGCTATGTTTAGGCGGAAAGCACTGGTACCAGTAGCTCATATCAGGTCAATCAGTTCCAAAGCTCATCTCCCTCAACGAGCTTAGTTCAGTCTCTGGGATTAGCCACTCCTATTGTCACTAGTCAAAGTCTTAACTATGCCAGTCAAATGCTTCTTCGACAACATCAGATGGAGCAGCAGCTCAACCTTATCAACGGGCTCGCAGGGTTATCACAACCTTCTCAACTCAATTGTGCCATTTGCGACTTCCAAACGACTTCGCAAGATGAGTTGCTAAGACACAACGTTTCTCATCTCATGACAGCTGGAGCTGCTAATGGACAATCACCTATTGTTAGTTTGTATCAGTCCCTCCCTCAAATGTCTGGACTCATGCCATCCGTCCAAAACACTGAAGGAGCTGATGCTGACGAACAAGTGAACGTTGACACCCAAAACGAGTCAGAGAGCGGACTTGTTGGAGACGATGATATGGACGGTTCAAGTGGAAGCACTAACAGTCCCGCTGAAAGCACTAAAGGAGAAAGCAGTTCTGCAGATGAATCAGAGTCTCGTAAACGCAAAGGATTCAAAGTCGATCAGATCGGCGAACGTCTCCTAGGCAAGAGCCCATCAGCCAGCGAATGCGAGAGCACCTGTGAAGACAAAGAAACTGATGAGGTGAGGTTTTATAAATATTTTTCGTGTGTGTAATGAACGTGATGCCTGACGCTATTGTCGTTGTCGTTGTGTTTTGCTGTAGTGTACCTTTTCTAAGTTTGTGAATTTTTAGCAAATGGATGCCTCAAGTACTCCATCGGAAGGCTTATTAATAGCTCAACCACAGCCTCAACAACCTTCATCCATATCTTCACTGCCTGTCTCATCAGCGTTTTCTCAGCTGACACCTGATAATAAGCTTCAAATATTCCAACAAGCATGCTTAGCCCAAATATCAAATGTTCTCCAAGTAAGTTCTTACGTTTGCCCTCTGCTATGATTAAAAGAGAGAAATGACCTTAAAGTTTCGTAGGAAAAATCTTAAACCAAATTCAAAGACTACTTCGAAAGTTCTCTGATCTCGTTTACGTTTTCAGGGCAAACGAGATGAGCCATCATGGCAATTCCAATGTCAGCACTGCCGTATGGCTTTCCAGGTACAGTCTTTGAATTTCTTTGGTGATGATCTCTCTGGCCCCCTGTTCCCCCCCTTATATAAAAATTCATGTGCTGCTGATACACATCCATTTTTGAAAACCATCGTATGAGAAAGTCTAAACGCGTGAAAGTGCCTTCGGCTTTTCAAAGCCACATTGTCAATTTCCAAAAAAGACATTTGTTGTTGTTGTTGTGTGTTGGCCAGCTCGTACTATGGCTGATGAAAAAAGTACGTCCTTTTATGGTCATACACAACGAAAAACAAGATGTCTATTGACAATCAAAGGACATCATCTGCTTTAAAAGCAACATGGAGCTCAACTTCGAAATGCTCTCTCTTCTCCTTCATTTTCTTCCTCTCATCTCCATATTTTTCACTTTTCAATTGTTCATCCACAAAAAAAATTGGCAGAAAGAAAATAGGAGAGATAAATGGAAAACATGTTATGTCCTTTACTATGTATTTCCATATTTGATAAGTATGAAGAAACAATTTTTTATCCATTTGCGACGGCTCATCACGAGCTTCTTTGACTTTTTAATGCTCTGTTTTGGCGCGGCGTCGAGGACGAGCAGGCGGGCAGGCAGGCGGTCCTCATAGTACGCGCGCTGTCAAACGAAATTTAATGAGTGAGAATGCAAAATGTTATACAGAACTCGTAGTGTATGGACTTTTCTAACTTTATGTTTTTTCAGGAACAAGCCATGTACCAAATTCATATGGGATATCACGGTTATGAACATCCATTCAAATGTAATCGATGTGGATATGTGGCTAATGATGCCCTGACTTTCAACCTTCACCTGCTCCAGGCTTCTCACGAGTAATTCAGAGATGATGTTAGTCACATCGTCTACTTCTTCCGCTTTCTTGACACGAGTGGGACGCCACTTCAAATACGTGAATTCTACGTCTGTAGGGAACAACGCCAGGAAAATCGTGTTAGTATTTTAAACGCTCATGGGCCCTTCTCTTTGATTATTCCTTTATCTCTCTCTATCTCTCTGCTACTAAATTTCCTCAGCGTTGCCATTTGTCCTTGTATATCATCTCGTCCCTCATGCAACTGATTTGAGGCTCCATATATGTATCCATATTTAATAATCATTTAATCTATTCTTTCCTTTCTAATCATCATAGCGATTCCATTCAATTCAAGTCGTTAATTGCGTGTCTTCCCTATACGGTTCTTTTCCTTTCACCTCAGGCATTGTATCGTCGAGAACAGAGAGATGTATCGTAGAGTATAGAGATTAAGATATGTACAGTACGCTAGTTTAGAAACAAAAATATCATTACGTACCTCTTCCTTGCCCTCGTAACTATAAAACTTCATAGTCCTAACTATATCTTTCAGTGATGTACATTAGTATAGTATTTATCAGCTTTTTTTCATCCTCGAAACAATTGTCCTCTTTTATATAAGCTTCTCGTCCCTGGTCAGCACTTATCATCTCCAACTTTAAGCGCTAGTTCCTCGAGTAGATGATGATATCTGGTGATGTGTGAGTTGTGTATATTTCGTCAGCTTAGAGACGTCTTATCACAATATCCGCTCAGGTCGCACATCCAGCCGGGCAAGAGTTTGCAATTGTCTTTCTCTTTTCCGGAATCCTATAGTTCGTGTAGTAGACAAAGAGTTTCTTCCCTCCTTTCTCTCTCTTTCTCTCTCTCTTATTTGTGTATTCTTCAGCCCACATCCCCTCTCTTTCTCTCTCAGGAAAATGGCAAGAGACATTGATCGTTGTACATAGACCAAATGTGGCAGTTGTTTGTTTTATTGTTTACTTGTTCAACAAAATTTGTTACGTCTATACCTCATTTATATATATATATATATATTATATACATATATATTTAATATGTTAATCCAATAATTCAGGTATCATATCGTTCATATATGGTCATTGAGATGATATGATGTTTGAATTTTCAGAGGAATCTTTCTTTTTCCGAAGTTATCTTTCATATATCACATCTATCTGTGTATGTTACTTATCCTCATCCTCCTCCTCCTTCACCAACTCCTCCTGTCTTAAATACCTCATATACTAATAAGGTCTCTGCTACTTGAACATATGTTTAATTACTATTTATATTTATAATCTTCTTCAGTTTAATGACAAATTTTTTTTTCTTTTTCATTTTCATTTTAAATGCAATAAACCTAATGTAATCAGCATACTGTCTTCTGTACTTCATTTACAAAATCCATATATAGACAACAACACATACAAGAGACACGCCATACAACCAGATGATGACATATCCTACAAGTACATACTATAGTTCATTTGCCATATACCACAGCCAGCCATCCATCCACCTTCGGAAACTGCTTAGAACCCATGTTGTAGTCACAATCGCTACTTCAATTTCAATGATAGCTCGAAATTTGAACCAAAAACAGTCTAACAATAGGCTTTTCGCGTGAAATGGATAAGAGAAGCTCACTTCGCCAACTTATAATTAGAATGCCAAGAGTTCGCTGATCAATGCTTCATTAACTTCATTTTCTATGAAAAAGATCCTTGATTCAAAAAGAAAGGTCATTTTCCTAATAGAGCAATGAGAAGGAATCGTCAATTTACACTTGATTAACTAGTAAGGAGAAGCCATGATTGATATTCGAATAGAAGACGTGAGAAGCTTGTCTAGGGAACATCCGATTCTCTCAACTTCTTATTCAGTCTAGATTTGCAATAATGAAAGAATCATAAAAGTATTGAGAAATGATCATCACAGTATGTAATGTGCTACCTCTGAGATGGATGAGATGGTTGACAGTAAGTTCAATCAATAATCTCTATTTCATTAAATGCTCCTCACTACGATATACGCACAACCCTACTCTATCTCCCCCCCCCCCTCGAATCACCAACACAATCACTCTAACAGTAATTTAGTTTCGTAATTATTTTCCAATTAATATGTAAAGACTGTATTGTTATTGTCCAATCATTTCTTTGCCATTGGCATAATCATATTCTCAGCTAGATGACATCGGTTCATATTTATTGATAAAGATTGCTTATGAACACCTAAGGTCATGTGAAGAGCCCATGTATGGACACGAAATTGTTCACGAACTATGAAGTCGTATTGTATCTCGCTCCTTATTATATTTTATATTTGGAACAACTCAAAGCAAGGCCGACTTTGTTCGCGGTAGTGATGGCGCGCTATAAGTTCAAAATAATGAACCATGCCAACATGGTTATGACCGCCATTCACTTACATTGTCAACCTACTTGTGCATTTGTCATTCTTCCTTTTCGTCATTCTGTTATTTGCGTCTTTCAGGTCCACAGTTATGGACATGCCTAAATCAAAACCAGTTGCTTCTAAAGGTTTCATATTCAAGCTTCTATCTTTTATATTCTTTCTAATTCTGTAGATAACTTCTTGTGTGTTGAATGTGGCAGTACGTTCATTCACCATGCTTCACTACTCAGACATCGTTTACGATTTCATATCAGTGGTCACAAGTGTTCTTTATGCAATATGGAATTAAGAAGTGAGTTATTCTAATTTTTATCGTTCTTGTTGTTTGATGCTCACGCGCAACCCACGTGTAAATTTCGAATCATTTCTAATCATGCGTTGGAGTGAAGCGGTTGCACTCAACTGTGCAAGCTTATTTAATTTTTATTAAATTGCAGTTAGCGAGTCTGAAGTTGGTGGCTTCTCTGATTTAAAAAAACATATGTTGGAAGCTCATCAGATCTCTACTTTCTACAGTTGTGGATGTTGCTGCTGGATCTTCAGCAACAAGAGCTCGTTGCACATGCATTGTAAAAGGTTTGTTATAGCTCTGGTCTTTGTTATTTGATGATGGCGTTTAGCATGAGTACTTCCGGATCACCCGGGCCAGCCGAACCAATCGCAACTCTATTGACAGGTACACAGTTTTCAGTAATTTCTTCACATTAAATCTCTTTACAGATGCCTATAATGCCCCTGAGAAATCAGATAATAGTGATGAAGTAGCGGGTACTAACGAAAATAAGCCGTCTCCTCCTGTAAGTAAGAAAAAAATAGCTCGACGCTCCTCTGGTCCTAGACCGAAAAAAATAAGCACCGTTAGTTTATCTGCTCTACTCTGTTTCTAATAATTTCTTCAGGATGCTGCATCAGAATCCATGCTTAACAATTTATATTCATATCTTACAACACTTAACCAATCTATGAACGCAGAAGCTGTGGAGGTATCTCATGAACGTTTGAGAGTTTTCCTCTAAACTTGTTTTCAGGAGGAAAAACCTGAAGTAAAGGAATCTCTGGTTTCATCTCCAAATAGTTCTGAACTCAATAGCCATGACGTAATTTTTAATTCATCTAACTATAACCGTTTGTCTGTTTAGGGAGAGAAGTCGTTGGAAGGAGAAACTACAGATCAATCTGATGTAACTAATCCTGATAGTTCTCTAGTAAGATGCTCCAGCTGTTAACTTCCAAATAACCCTATCTTCAGATTACTAATGAGCTAATGGAGCTATTAGCGAAAAATTTGGAAAAACCGGCAAAATCGGAAAGCAAATCCAAGAGTAGTAGTTCTGAACTACTATACTGTCGTGACTGTGGAGTTTCTTTCTCAAATAAGTCATCACTATATAGACATTCAATGAAAATTCATCTGGATGCTCACATCTGCAGCCTATGTGATGAAGAAATATTAGGTATGTCGATGAAAAGTAATCATGTGTAGTCTCTTGTTTCAGTAAGTAGCACTGATGGCTCAGATAATATGATGAGAAGACATATGTTAACTCTTCATAATATTAATAATGTTTATACTTGTTCATGTTGTTTCTGGGCATTTGATAACAAAAAAGATTTGTATAATCATAACCATACGTAAGTACTACTGATACCATCAATCCATTCCAATCCAATTGAGTTTCAGCATGTCCACTCAAGGAAAACCTGGCGATTCCAGGAAAATTGCTACTAGTCGCAAGAAACAAGGTTTTATCTCTCTTCAATTCTTCTTGATAGTTCGAATCTGTTTCAGTTCCTGTTGATGAGGGATTAACGCACACTATGACTGAAGATTTCTTTAAATTATTTGTGAGTTTCATCTTCGGATCATAGTTTGAACAATCGTATTTCAGAATAATGACCTTAATAATATTTTCAATTGTTTAAAAGAAACAGTTGATAAAGATGAAACCGACTTGAGTGAAGAGATCAAGCCAACTGCTGCTGAATCAGTCTCAAGCGATCATTCTGATAATGAAAACGCTAACGAAGGATTGGTAACTTCCTCCTCAATCTAGCTTCTTTCAAACATTAGTGTTTCAGGACATTCCTAGCTCTGAAGAAGATGAGTCGTCAAAACAAGATCCTGCAAGTTTAAGGGTGGTAAGAGAACATTCGATAGTACGAAACTCATTCTAATTTCCAGCCTGACCAAGATGGTTCCTTGAAGCGACCTGATCTTAAAGGTTTGTGAGATACTTGTTGTTTTGTTAATAGTGCAAAATTTTAGGTCAGTTCTGCTGTCTGGACTGCGGAAAGTACTTCTGCCACTCTGCTTCCCTACATCGTCATCGTGCGAAAGCACATCCAAATGACTTTGAATGCTTATTGTGCAACACTGTGATTCAAAGTGAGCTTATAATAGATACATACGATATCATCGGATTAATTCAGAAGCTAAATCCGTAAAGGAGCATATGCTCAATGAACACCAAATACCAACTGCCCCAGTTTGTTGGTGTTGTGGATGGTATTTCGAGAACAAAAAACTTCTGAAAGTCCACGTGGAGAAGTAAGATTTAAATTTCAAAATCTGAATAATTTTTTTTGTCAGTATGAAGAAATATGGCGACACGAAAGATGTCGTACCATTGGCCAAATCAACTGGGGGAGGGCGCCCTCCAGTGAATAGGAAGAAGAGTAAGAGTTCTGAAGCAGAAAGTCTCAAAGGTTGGTACTAGTGAACATCGCTTTTCAAATTGGTTCATTTTAGAGCTTAATGATTTCTCTTCTTTCGTAGCGTTATTCTGTCCGGAAGTTAATAACAATGAAAGCAGTAAGCTATTCAATTGATTATCTCTCTTAATCATATCATTGCAGAAACAGCAGAAGGTCAATCGAGTCGTGAAGAATCGCCGGTACAAACCGGATCGGTAAGTCTTAACCATATAAATGATATACTCGTTTCGTTGTTCTAGAGCTCGATGGAAAATGATCAGAACTCAAAAAGCAAATCTTTATCTCCTCAACTAAATGCTGAAAGCTTTTCTTCTTCTAAGAACGATGTAGTTACAGCAGTGAGCCCAACACCAAAGAGTGAATATGATGGGAAGAAAACGGTAAGAGGCAATTGAACCTTCGTATCACAGTGTGTATATACTTGCAGAACAAAAGAAGGATAAATGATATTGCTTCAGTGCTAATGTCGAAGAAGTTGAAAACAAGCGAAGCTTAATGTGATTCTTTATTATGATCTTATAGAACTTGTGTATATGTATTATTTGGATCTCTCATCTTTTGTTTTAAAGTGATCTAACACGTAATATTGAAGAATGTTAGGTAATTTCATAGAGCGTATTAAAATGAAGACTTCTAAGCTGATCAGTTCACTGAAGGGTACTTCTTCCCTTTTCAAAACTAATATATATCCTATTTCATGTCATTTGCCAGTTTGTGTGTAAATGATTGATATAATGACATTACTTAGAGCATCACAAAGCCCCGCTCCAATAACACGTATAATCTAATAGGAATACTGCACAGATGTGACCCGATGTTTGCCGCACGATATACATGGAGTGGATGAAGGATTACTGTAATTGGTATTAGCTTCAGATATATAATTATGTGGATATTGGAAATGTGAAGAGTACGTTCATTCTTTTATTTCATATTAGCTCATCTTTACGCTTGCGTCTGACTTGAAGCCGAGTGCTGCTGGCCTTCACTCTTCTACTCGCTTCACGCAGCAATTTGTTTCTCATCATTTTCATCTTTTTATATATTGAGTGATGATCATCTTGTGTAGCTTGCTTTCAATTCCATAGTCCCTGGTTTCTCTCTAAGTAAACTTTAGTTTGATAGCTGACAAGCCGTCTACTCACCCTCTGCCTGTTGGCAAAATCCCGCTTACCTTATCCCAAGGGATCCGAGCTAACTACCGTATGCTCTGTTGCCTCTGTCTCAGCTGTCGTCGTTGAACAGCTTCTGATGCAAAAGAGTTAGAGAGGCAAAAATAGACAGGAAGAGAGTAGGATAAGAGAGTGGTTTCAGACAACGGGATCTTGGGCTCTGGTGAAGTTATCCGATCAGGACGTGTCATTACACGACCACGAAAAGAGATTAGGCTGGCAGAAGTGCTATCGCCAATTCAATTCCAACCTTCAGCCCTGCTGCTGGCGCTGCCAGTGAGACGAATGCTTGTCATTACATTCCTTTCTCGTTTTAGAGTCTGATCCTCTTATTTTCACTTCTCTCTTTATCTATCATCCAACTTTCCATTCTAAAACCAAGTAACAAACAATCGGCTGCTGATGTGGGGTACGGCAACGACGACTTTCACGACGATGACGACGTCAGCATTACCAACTAGTCAATGCAAGCGGTGAGATAAGAATTGGCTGGCATGTATACAGCGATACACTAAGTAAAGTAGTCTCACGAATATACTACTCTGAGAGCTTTTAAAAAATCACTGTAACATACTCGTATGGAACATGATAATGAAGTTCTTGGAGTCAATGGTTGACCTGTGACTTATTCTTCTCCACACTGTCGAATGTGAATGGGGAGGCTTCGCGAACCAGGAACACTGCATGCGCTCAGAACGGTTACATTTATCCCTACGAAGTCTGAAGATCTGAGGCCTTCTGTTTGAGTCTTCGGTCATCTTTCCTCCCATACCGAAACAATCACAAGTTTACAACTGACCAAATGGTGCCGGTAGTATGGCCCCTAATATGGCTGGTTAACAGCTGGTACTAGAAAAGAAAAGTTATACGACGATGTCATTAGGTTGACACTATAACTTGCCGAAATGTAAATGTTAACTAATTAAATGTGAGGCCACTTTGATTTGCGGCATTTTCAGTGAATCTGTCGATATCTCTACTTATGGGTGAGCTGAACCTGAAACATTAGAGTATCAAGTCAAGTGACTCCATTGGAATATAACTGTCATCTTGACCTCATATAACTAATATGGCAGTTTATTATTTTTAGTTGATTAGTCTATAGAAAGCATTTCATGAATCTCATTCCCTCCCTATGCGCAAACTGTGTTTGTCAGTCAGGTCAATGAGTTTTGATTAAGCAACTTCATGTGTCCACTAGTTTTCCTGTTTTTTGGGTCCTCATGTAGCTACTGGATGTTACCAGATTTGTGGAATATTAATTAGTATTTTTATCATACGAATCCTGCTTTGTTCATATACCCTTCCCGATGTTTTCCTGCTTTTCTTTCCTTAGAAAGGCTGTCCCGTCTGCTCGCTGATTGGTTCAATTGGAATCAGGAGGCGGAGCTTGCCATCGCCTCGACGGATGCATCAGCCATCCAGAGCCATCCATCATCCGCCAAGCTTCTTGGTGCTTTCAACTACCGTAATCTAAAGCTTTCTTAACTTTTCATTCTCCTACTGTGGCTTAGTGTAGCTCGTTGATATCATGTTTCGTGGCTGAATTGAGATATGTGGGAGGCATTGATGAACCACAACTCATGCAGTCGCTTACAAATACGCCATGCGTTGTAAGGAAATAGAAACAAAAAGCTTATAATCTGTTCATAGTGTCCATTGTTGAGTTTCAATCGCTTCTTCCTCATTCACCATCAGCATTGGTCATTTGTAAAGGACATGCATCCATTTAGCTATTTATATTTCCCGGTTATCCCTATTTATAGAAATGGAAGATTGGACAACACACTCGAACATTTTGCTAACTTTTACTCAGATTTTTCAGTTTCTGCATATCATTTCATTGCAGTTTCATTGCTATAAGCGGAATAGCTGACGTAATTTGCTTTATCCTTTCCCATGCTCTCCGTCAAAGGCAAAATTTCCTGCTAAATCGTTCTCAAATTGTTCAGAATCTTCTCAATCTTTGTAGCTCAGAATCAAATGATTTCAGATGAGCGACGAGGACGAAACTTTAAATTTTTCTGCTGCTAGATTGGCTCAAAATGGTTAGTTTAGTGTTCAGTCTGTCCTCTCACTAAGCATTTTATTGTACTTACTATAACTTTCGAATGATTGGAGGCAAACACACACACACACACACACACACACATAATCACTCACTCAGTCAGTCATTCCCTCATATCCTTACATGCATATACACATACACACATACACATCCAAAATTGCCTCAAATCTCAGCTTTATGTCAGTTTTTGATGAGTCGAGTAGGAAAGCAGAATGGATGCTGTTTGGTTCTGATGTAGTTTTTCAACTGACTAAACTAATTGTCAAAACTGACTATGACCAAGTGTCATATTCACACATTGCGCATAAGTAAGCAATCACTTTTAGACGATGATGTGTCATACTACAATTTCCTTATTAAGTCGTTTGAATATCCGCAACGGAAGCGCTTTTGATTTGTTGTGTCAGAGCCATGTTTTCCGATGATATTCTCTGCTAAGCTCACAGTTTCATTTTCATTACTTAAAGCTTAATTTGCTCGAAACGGAATCTGTGTTTGTGCTCATATTCTTCCTGTTATTGTGATTTCAGTTGATTTTGTTGTGATTAGATGTGATGAGAGGAACGATTCGTTCATGTCAAAAGATTCTATGAGCAATGAAAATGAATAATTTGCTTGAATTGGTCAAAGAATTTTGTCAGGCCAAGCTGGAAGTAATGCTGCTTCACTTCCTATCCTGGCAATCATATAATTTTTGAAGCCTTTGACGTAGAAACGATTAGTCTATCCTGCAAATGATTGTGCGTGAGAGATCCAGAAACATCACGTAGTGTATGTTGGTAGGAAAAGCGTAAAGGAAATAAAATTTTTGGTTAATCTACCCAGTTTGTTCAAAAAGGTCGGACTTTATCATTTCCGCTCAGGAAACATCAAGAGTTTTTCATTTTTTCTGAGTGGAATTGTGATTTCATTTGTGGATTTCATTTCAAACACTAAACGGAAAACATAATTCCTGTTCATCGAGTACAACAGATTCTATTGCAGATGACATCAAACCTTCGTCGATAGGTGAGGATCGGATGGCCAGTCTACGGTCTATCTTCCACAACCAGATGCTCTTCCCTTCACCTTTACTAGCATCAGGTATTCCATCTGCTCATCTTTGTCAAAACCAAACATTGAAAGTAATCTGAAGCTGAAGAGCTTCTTCTATCTCTCTTACCTTTAATACCTTAGCAGGGATCCTACGAAGAGTATTATTTTTTTAGGAATGATGACGCCTCACTTGGCTGCAGCTCTTGCTTTTTCCATGAATCAGCAACGAATGAATCAGAGCTCGTAAGATGATTATATCCGAAGCTATAAGGAACCCCCTTTCTAGATCACCACCTTTCGATCCAACCACTATTTCTGTGAATTCGTTTCCGGCGCGATCAGCAAACAGCCAAACCTCTTCTGAATCTCCTCCAATGGCATCATCCCCGACACTCAGCTGTGCTGTTTGTGGCGATGTAAGCAGCGGCAAGCACTATGGTAATTCGATTAACAGTTATCCTTTATTGAAGATTTCAAGCATAAACACATATTTCTATGATGCATTCTAAATCGTAAGCGAAGAATAATAATTTTATGAATTACAGGCATCCTCGCTTGCAATGGTTGTTCAGGGTTCTTCAAACGTTCAGTTCGACGACGGTTAATATACAGGTCGGTACTTCTGAAATTCAAAAGAAATGTTGATCTTTCAGGTGTCAAGCTGGTACTGGCTCTTGTGTAGTCGACAAAGCGCATAGAAATCAGTGCCAAGTATGCTGTCTCAAGAAGTTCTTCCTCGATGTGGTTTGGCTCTTTCTGACTACTTCAGGTGGAATATCTCGTCTCATAATCAAAAGAGAGAAGAGTTCAGTTTCCCTATTGGCATCTCCAGCATGACGTTTGTGATTTATCTCGTTCTCTGTCTCGTTTCATCTTCTCTCAGATCATTGGTATGTACTTAGTTCATGATAGTTGCATCCTGTTGTCTTGAGACTCATTGGTTCCCTTAAGTTCTTGAAAGCCAAGGAAGAAGAGTCGTTCTTTCCAGACTCACATCTTTATGTAAGACACAGTTCTTCATGATTATAATGATCAGCAGCACGGTTTGTGTGTTTTCAGTCGTCGTTGAAGCCTTCGCTAATTGACATCTAGATTATAGAGTATAAATCTTCAGCTATTTATTTACATGTGGGGTAGGCGGCTCGCTGGAGAACCGCTCTCAAGTTGTTCAGCTCTTTCAGGTAAGGATGGTCTTTCTTCGTACGTAAGGAGAAGAGGTAACTCAATAATTCCATCTTATTATTATTTTTTTAGGAATTCAAGACATAATTGCTGGGCATGACCAGCATTCCGTTCGGAATAAGAGAAATGTAGACAGTAATGAGGTCAGACTACTAGAGTAGACAGACATACAGAGCAACCCTATATAAGGCCCCTATGCCATTGAATAGTTGATTCTCT
>CALQYR020007273.1:885-30762 GCA_943334845.2 Auanema sp. JU1783
CATATTTTATATTTGGGTAAAGTAGGTTGAAAAATAAAAATAAAGGATGGAGGGAGGGAGAGAGGGAGGGAGGGTGCTAGTTACATGGTCTCAATACATACCGAACAGATTGTTGTTTTTGTTTATTTGGGCGGAAAACTCCAAAGTTCATGTTATCAGATGGTATGCGTGCCATTGGCAAATTGTTAGTTTGTTGTTTCTGTTCTTTGGTATAAGGAAGATGATCAAGATATAATTCTGTTCAAACAAACTACACAGCTGCTCAACCTTCTTTTATCTCTCTTTAATCGGTCTTCCTTGTTTATAAAACAACATAGATAGAAGAGAATAGCACACATGATATATCGAATCCTGCCTACACGCATTCAAAATGAATGTCTAAAGGAAATTGTTGCGATGAAACTTCATTGAAGACATAAACCAAAAATCTTGTGAGATAGTAGTGATCTCTGATCTATAGCTGGCAGGACTATCGCATCAAACCAGATATCTGGAATCATCTTATTATGATTGTGTCCGTAGAGTTTTCACCTCTTATGGTGGGAAGAGGGAGAGGGAGTTTCGTGATGTCACATGGAATTTCAATCCAGTAAGGAATTGCGAGGAAAATCTAAAGAAGTCTTTGCCTGATTCAGAGAAGTAGAACAAAAGAAGACAAATGCGATTAGAATCGAAAGTCAGAAAGACGATGCATGTGAAAAATAAAAAAAACATTTATTTCATATAATTAAAACAAGTGACAAATGAGACAATATGATTATCATTTATTATAATATTCTTTTAACAATATTACTTTGCTAAGCATTCAAGAGACACACATTCAGGAATACAATTATTGCTTATGCGAACTTTTTAAAAAAGATTCCATAAAACGTAAGTAGAAGTAAATTAAAGTTCAGATGGATCATGCTTTTGGAGTTGCTCTCCGTAGTCGGTAGCTTGTGAGCCAACGAATGTATCGTAGTGAGCGATAATCTCGTCAGCAGACAATTTTCCGTCTTTATTATCATCAGCAATAGCAACGAGATGCCGGGCTTCTGCTTCAGCATGGTCAAATCCAACTGGCATAATCCAATCTCTCATCTCTTCCTATAAGTTATATTTACAATTAAGCTTTTAATTAAACTTTTTAATACCTCGTTTAATTTTCCGTCGGCGTTCTTATCACGGTGCTCCTTGAACATTTCGCGCTCAGATTGTACCCAATCTGGTTCTTTTCCGTTTAATTCTGGGTAATCTTCTGGTCTGTACATATCTCCAATGTATTCTTCCAAATCGACAGATCCATCCTTATTCTTATCGATATCTTCGATGGTTTCCTGAGATGGAAAATTCAATGCATTTCTATGTTTTTATGTAATCTTACAGCAACAACGACATCTCTCATGTGTTCACAGTCTTCTGGGTGCATGAAACATCCGTATTCAGTTCTGTCCAAAGATTCATTGGAATCGTAATCAGCAACTGCCCATCTTAAAAGAATATCATTATAATTATCATTATCTGATTGGTTTCACCTCTTTTCATCACGAGCAATCATTTTTTTGTATTCAGGGGCAAGTTCTTGTCCTTCTCCAGTGCTGGAACCGTAAACCATCTCTCTGAAAGTATATATTGATATGATCGAAGATCAAATGAACATTGATACCTGTAGTCTTCCCACTTGATTTGTCCGTTAACAATCTTGTCATCCTTATAGTTTTTCCATGTCCTCTCAACATCATTGTTAACGTATCTCTTCTGCATGAAGTTGATGTGCTCCTTCAATTCACCTTCCTCGATGAAACCATCTCCGTCAGAATCCATTTTTGGGACAAGTTTGCTGAACAGTCGATTATTTGATCTAATTGAAATGAATATTTACCCTAATCTTTCTTTGGCCTTCTCTGGAGAGAGCTCATCGAATTCAGAAGCTGTGTCTTTACCCAAGAATTGCTCGTGGTCATAATTAGCTCCATGTTCTTTTCCCTTAAAAAATTATAAATATAAACAATGTTATATTATTTGAAATTCTGATTACCTTCAAGTGTTCAGAGTTCTTCTCTGGATCAGTGCTAGAGTGGCAACAAGCAGTTGAGACGAGAACGATTAAAATTAAATATTTCATTTTAATCTGTAAATAACAAAGTGATTGAATGTGTTGATAAAACAAAACAATAGTATAAGAAAAGCTTGGAATAAGACAATGGGTCAGAAAGATAGTAAACGTAGAGAATGAGAAGGCGTATAGCTATATTACACAAAACACGCCCTCTCAATTGGACTGCAAATGTATTGCTGGCTTTGTACACGTAAGCGAACTGTCAATTGGCGCTGTCAAAGGCGACAGATGTAAAGAAAAGGACGCATAGCCTAACAGATGGAAAACTGATTGACAGATGCAGATAAACTGTCTTAGTATTATTAAACAGATAAGGTCTTATAAGCATTGTAATATCTGTAGGATTCTATAATGGATTTGAAAGTTTGAATGAGATGAGATAATGAAGCTGAAAAGAAACAATATTATCTTTTATCACTCTATTTCATACATTTTCAACTGAAATACGAATGATCAAGTAGTTAAAATGAACGCAACACACTAGAAATCATAAACAGGCGAATGAAGAAACAACGCATTGCCAATTGAGGTCATTCGAATAAATAGGACGTCTTGTGACCTTACAAATGGGGTGACCCACAATAATAAAGTGTAATCCCTTCTGTTCAATTGACCTTAACCCGCAGTCATAACTATTTGAAAAAAACAACAGAAATAGAGATAGGAGAGAGGAAGATGGAAAATTCGAGATTGTTTAATAGAAAAAAAAAAGAAGAAGAGGAAGAAGATGAGATGAGATGAGATGAGATGATTCTCTCTTAGACTGTTTTTTGAAAAGAAAAAATGCCAATTGTTTCATAGTCAAGGTGTATTTTATAGTTTTGAGTCCTGACACGAACATCCACCTATAATTCAAAATCAAACTGCAGGCAGTTCCACAACTGCTATCAGCGACAGCAGTTCAAAGTTTGTTTGTGTTCAACGAAAAATAAAAAAAAATGTTAAAAGATAACGTTTTCACAAACGATTGAGTTGTACATTTCAATCAAAATGTATGAAAGTATCAAATAGAAAGTAT
Organism: Auanema sp. JU1783; assembly: GCA_943334845.2. Classification (NCBI taxonomy): domain Eukaryota; kingdom Metazoa; phylum Nematoda; class Chromadorea; order Rhabditida; family Rhabditidae; genus Auanema; species Auanema sp. JU1783. The sequence goes on from CALQYR020007273.1 coordinate 4,005, forward strand.
TCATTCAATTTTCGAGTTCAAACTATCAAAGGGACCTAAGGATGATGTGAAGCATAAACTTGAGAAGAATTTTTAAACAAAAAGGGGTCGATTTCGGGTCATACGACTCTTTACACAAAAAACTGAGAGACTGTTTGTGTGCTGCAACGGATTTACTTTTCTACTTTTATTTGAACTAAGCGCCACTTGTCTCTCTCCAGATGTAGGCATAGTTTTCTCTTCATCTCTCTGCTGACCTAGTTGCATCGATTAAAGTTAGAAGTATTATGCAGTTTATCGATCAAACTTCCATCTGAAACGAAATACCTACATTAGAAATAGATCTGGCTGACAGAAAGTAAGCGTCATCTGTTCTCTTTAAAGATTGAAAATACTAATTTATATAAATATAAAGAGAGATAGAGGATGATATTCGAAAAAAAAACATATAAAAACATAGAACACCGTTACATATACATACATGTGAAGAGAAAATGAAAAAAAGGGAATCAATCATGGTTCACGAAAGATGTGATTGAGGAAGAACTATATGAGAAATAACTAACAATAGTTATTAGTTAAACGTTAATGACAGACATCAGGAAGAAAACAGAATTGAAAGATGTTAAAAACAAACTGATCGTTGAAATGGCAGTTCGTTCAATGGATGATATAAAATGATACACAGACTGATAGATTGATTAGAAGAATATTATAAGTTAACTACATTTACCACAATCGGAAGAATGGATTTCGAGTATGTACTTTCTGCTGATATGCTTCGTGCCAGGATGATGTGTTCTGGCATTGAGCAATAGCTGGTGTTGGTGGTGGTGGTGCTGATGTTTCACTGTTTATGTCATTTTCAAGAGGATTTGCTTCCACGCCGACTGAAAAGAAGCTTTTTAGTACTTTAAACATAACAAACAGAATTTTCTTCCGAAAAGTGCAACCAGATGGTGCCACTGATTTACTGTGTTCACTTTTTTCATATAAGAAGTGAGGATTACCTTCAGGTGGGTTCATTCGAAGACTGGACTGCCGGCTACGATGGAATCTACTTTTCTTCTTCTTTTTCACTTCAATCATATACTGTGGAGGCATCTATAAAGCATTTCTCACTTCAAATGCAATTATAAAATCAGTCTTACGGCAACTAATTGATATGGTGATTTCTTTTGACGTAGCGCCTCTCTCAAATTGAATATTTGCCCACGTAGGACACTCAGTTGACGTTCAAATAGATGTTTATCGAATCCTCTATCAATCTAAAACGACACTATTGATCAAATAAATAAGAAAACGCATACTTTGAATATATTTCGCAGGTCTTCTCCTAACTCTTTCACAAACTCTGTGTTGTTGAGAAGTGGGAACAAGAGGTTAATAATTTCATCACTGAAAGGTATCCGAGATTGTGGCAGTGAGCTCCATCCAAATGGGTCTGAAACAGATTTTCATATTAAACCACCTGTGAAAAAGTCAATCATACATGTTCGCCATTCATCTGGATGTTTGAATGGGAAAGCTAAGCCGTTGTCAATGGCAGCTATGGAAATCTTATTGAATGGTTTTACGTTTTCATAATTGCTGAAGCTAGAAGCAAAAGCATCATCTGAAATTCAAATTGGTGAAATTCCACATGGGTAGAGCAGAAAGAAACCTTTTCTGTCATTCTCGTTTTTAGCTTTTGCCTCATCTGTTGCTGAATCGGAAAAATCGATAAGTTTCTCTTCCTCTTCCTGATTGGGATTGGTCTAATTCAGACTATAAATGGTGTACAAAGATGAAAGCTCACTTCTTCTTCTGCATTCTCCATAAATTGCTCGTTTGTATTGTTTTCAGCTTCTTCGCATTTAATGAGCCAGTTATCATTACCACGATCTGTTTTGTGTTTTGAATGAAAGTGAAGTGGTTTGCATCATCACTTACCCGTATTTCGAATAATGTAATCAAGAATAACAATTTTCTCAAATTGAAATTGAAAACTTTTCTTTTCTTCTTCGCTCATTTTTTCTTTATTCGATTCCCATTGCTTGAGCCAGATAGCTGCATCCTTATAGCCAACCACAAACAATTGAAAGCTTCCTCTCTGCAAGTGAAAAAAAAACCATTTTTCATTGAAATGAATTGTTAGGTCATACTTTGGGTGGTAATCCCATCATTCTGACACGTCTTGCTATGTCAGGATATCTTGAATAGATTCTTTCCATTGTTCGTGCTTTTGCCCGATCAAAACGTCCATAACAGAATGTAGGTGCTGCTAACTCAACTATTCCCGTCTGTGGAACAACATTCAAACCAAGTTTTCTGTCAACTAACGAAGCGCCAGCTTCAGAAAGATATCCCTGAAAATGAGAATAATTATGAAACTGGTCTCCAAAACTCTCATATTCATGAGAATTTAATTTTTCAATTTTCATTTCACTCCTTTCCCCCCACCTCCCTTAGTTTAGATCCATTTTCGAAACGTATTCATTTTATATTTTTGCTTTGAAGATGCACAATAACTATTGAAAATGAATTTTCATTGTCCTCACTCAATAATTGACTCGATTTTCACCATTCAATAAACAATTTGAGAGTAAACCAAGGTTAACCGCATGAAAACCGGCTTACTTCATACAAACATGCACGGAAACATGAATTGTACAACGGAAAACAGCGGTTTTGTATTTTGCTAAGTGAGTCTTCTTACAAGAGTACTTCTGGTTTTCTTTCAAACTGATGGTTGGGAAGAAAAGAAAAAATGCCTTCAATACATGTTTGTTGAGAAGGAAAAAAAAAAATTTTTGTCCATTCAGAATGCTCTCTAAATCCTCTTATAATCTTTCTCGTTTCTATGAATATATGTGTGACTTTACGGCTTCATCAGAGATTTAACAAGCTCTTTTCTCTGACAATCTCTTGTCACATGTATTCTGTCTCCGATTAAAGATTGCAACTGCAACCAGCTTCTCATGTCTCCAAAACGAATGACCATCTGTTTATGGCAGCATTAGTTGGCAGCTGGTTTGGCCGATACATATCTTTAACAAATTAGTGTATTGAGCTCAAAGGCTATATGATTTTAGTGACCCGCAATGAATAGCACATGCATGTCTATCCAGATCCTCCAGCTAAACAATACGTCCCATCTCATCTTACTCTATCCATTTCTCTCTCTCTCTCCCTCTTCCTTATTTTCTTTTCAACTGACATTCGATCTCACGGAAAGACTTAACGTGTCATGAACATCTTCTTTGAACCTTATTAGTTTTACCCCACCTAAAATTTTGTTTATTTATTTGTCCGAATGTATATGTTGACCATTCAACTCTATTTTCTTCCGTTTTTCATGGTTGCAGGCTAAAATGGCAATCAATAGCATGGGCTGAGCTTATGAGCTTGTCTGCATCTCTCATGCCTTTGTTTGCCTCATGCTATCTCGGGTTAGTTGCCTATATGTCTCTCGGCTGTAATTATTGCATTCGATGGTGACTACGACACACACGAAAATACCCAGTCGCATTGAAAAAGGAGCAAAGAAAATGCAATTGAAATTTGCGAGTGCTCTTTTGAAACAACAAGAGAATATAAAAAACATTGAGCCTTTTTGTTTTACAATCTGTCATAGGATATCATGCCATCTGCTTCCGGAGACTCATTCTTAAAAACTTTTAAGCCCACTAGAATCGGAGACAGTTGTGAGCTTATTCGTTGCAGTTCATGTAACCAATGACATTGCTTTTGTTTAGAAGTCAAAGTCGTTTGCGCTTGAATTTTCATTTCCGGCCCTCTCTTCATGCTCTCAGAAAGTCGTTAAACAAGGTTTTGAAACCAATTTTCGTCAATTTCATTAAATTTGGTACAACCCCCTCTGATCATGAAAATTGGTGAACCTCATTGCAAAATTGCAGTTTCCCAAGCATCTCCAATAACAATTGCCTTTTATAATTATAAATATATACGCTTGTTTACTGTTTGTGTTGCATAGCAACCTTTTCACGCTTCTCCTCTTTCGCAGGAAATGAAAACATAAGCAGCAAGGCTTCAATTGATTTCGGCTTTCGCTTCTATAGCAATGTCATTTAAGTTCAAACTGTTTGTCTCTCAGCTGTCTATCCTTTTTGTTAAATTTAAATTCGCATGCTTTATATCTTATTCTGAAGAAGCTCTATGTCTTAACTATAAACTATTGCAGCTCATAGAAGATAGTGAATAAGCTTACAAAACTCAGAACAAATGTGCTGCTATCTGTTTAATGTTTTTGAATGCTATTGTCAGAGGCTGTTTTAAATCACAAGAAACAGTTCCAGTAGACGAAACTAGCCAATTAAGTTCTCAAACAACAACAGATCAACCACAAGTTGCTTGTGAACCTAAAAAGTTCTTCTCTTTTGGTCAAAAGGTACAAGTGTGTCTATTGAGCGATTCTGAACTCAATACAACTGTAAAAGGACTCAAGAACAAGGAAAGAAGTGTCTCCGTTCAAGGTATAATATAACATGATAGTGGCAAATAATCTCAATGTTTCATTAACTCTCTTGCTCTCCAACTAAAAATTTCCCATTTCATTAATCGTTTCGAATTGCCAGTTCAGAATTACTCGAATATCATAGAGTCCTGTGTATACGCTTAATCCCGCCTCTTTTATACATTCATTTAGACTCTCATCAAGCTATGGATAATCCAAAACCCGAAGAGCCAGGTGAAATACATATCCCTAGCATGAACGATGCTGACAGCATTCCTATTGGTGGAACTGATCCACCAAAAGAGACTACTCCCGAAAGTCCCGGTTCGAGATCGAACTATGGTGAATTCTTTTGGTTTGACTCCATTTTCTCTTCTCACAAAAATTGAATGCTCTTCAGGGATACAAATGGTGAGAATGATTATCACATGTCATTGCTAGACGATGACTTCTTCATGGATTCTCGTGGAGCGACTGCTGCACGTTTAGATCGAACTCAAAGCGATCTAAATAAATTTAAGCAGCGCATCGACAACAATGTTGAACAACAACGAGAATATTCGGAAATGATGGCTAATCTCCAAACTAAGGTTTGTATCATGAGCTATCGCATGATTCTTCACTGTTGTTCATTATTCTAAATCAACAATCATACCATTGAAGGTTCACGATTATCGTAGACATCTGGCTCAAATGGAGAAAAAGCTTGCTGGTGAAAGCATTCGTTTACCAGATAAGCCTTTGGTAACCAATATAAACAGCGATGTTATTGACTCAAACACTACATATATGTGAGAGAAACATTCAACATAGCATGCAATTATATATACTTTGTAGTCGTGATGTAGAGATTTGGAGTCCCTCTCGTACCCTACATACTGTCTCGGCTGGATTAGGTGGCGATAGCAATGCCAATTATGAGATTAGAGCTCGCTTAGATGATGAAATTAAGAGGTTTCTACAATTTCTATCTGAGTCATAAGAATATGACTCATATCGTTCGCTATAACTTGTACGAATTCTAGAGGTGAAGAATTCCGTATGCAATGGGAACATGAGAGATCCGTTCGTGATCAACTGGAGTTGGAAAATGAAAGACTTCGTTCCGAGTTTGATCGCTTTGAACAAGAGTTCCGTGATAAGGAACAAAGCTATATCCATAAGAACAAGGTACAAGACAAGTCAGAGATCCTCAAACTATATCTGCGTTTCCTCAGAACTTGACTCAGTATCTGAGTGATGAACAGCAGAAAATGATGGATCTGTGGACTGACTTACAAAAAGTTCGCAAACAGTTTGCTTCCCTCAAGCAACAGACTGAAAGTGATTTGGAAGATCAGAAAGTGGAAATAAGACATATGATCCAGAACATTTCCAATGCTGCAGGCTTTGACGTAAGAATATATATTCAACGAAATTTTAGAGTATTATTAATAGAATGCTAAACGTATTGCCTATGGTGAGAATATCAATTCATCAACCAATATTGATATCAACGTTATGGAAATGTTGAGAGGTTTAAGTCGTGGAAACAACTCCCAGGACAAAGAGTTTCTCTTGGAGCATTTGAAGAAAATAACAAACGTGTCTGATAGTGAAGAGATCACTGCCGAAATGTACAATGGCTTGGTTTCTCGGTATGTTTTACTTCAAACACACAATTTTAAACAGAGCTGTTCAGATATGAGAACACTATCAACAACAACTTAGAGTTACAAAAGAAACTTGAAGAGTTAGAATCCAAAAATAATGAGCAAGCTTCTTCCTTGAGAAAGAAGGAAGAACAGCTTTCTGAAGCTCATCGCGGATTACATAGAGTCTTAAAACTCGCACGTCGATCTGATGACAGAGGATTGCGAACTCGCTCAGTTTCGCCTGTACCCGACACTGTTCCAGCCACTGAATCCATAAACGCTGTTCGTCAAGCTTTACGTACTCGAGATCATGAAATCCGTAGAGCTGCTGAGAAATCTGCTCAACAACAGACACAGGTATAAAGAAAGAATGGTATTCTTCCATTTTTTTGAATTTCAGCTTTCTGAGCTTGAGAATAAGCTTAAAGCATCTGAGGAGGCAAGAAAGCGAATGGACAAGCAGATTGAAGATGCTCGCCGTGAGCTCACCAATAATCACAAGTCCATCCAAGAAATGGATAGAGCAAGATCTCGTCTAGAAGATCGCATCAATGCAGCTCAGCGAGATGTTGAAGCAGCAGAAAAAGCTCGTTTACTTGCTCAGTCGGAAGTGCAAAAACTCAGAAAGTAAGTGAAGAAGTTGGGGATCTAATTACAATAAATTTACAGTTTGATGCAAGAGACTGACTCAAACAACAAAACTGAGTTGGCAAATCAGCTCGAAATGTTGTCTTCCAAGATGGATGAGGACTTCAAAGAAAACTTGGCTAACATACTTCGTCAAAATGAAGTGCTCTCTTCTGAGAATAGCAAACTGAGGATTGAAAAGCGAGCATTAGAGGAGAAACAGGCAGAATATTCAGAGTCGAACACGGACCTTCGTAATGAGCTTCAAACACAGGTAAGTCAGAACTTCTTAACACGAGAAACTAAGTATTATATTGTAGAATATGAAACTGGAGAACCTCAAAAGTTCACTCGACAAGTTAGAGAGTGATTTGAGAAACTGCCAACAAGAATTGGAGCAAAAAAGTAGTGCCCTGAGAAACTTGCAGAGCGAAAGAGAGAATAACATGAAGACAATCCAAAAACAGGACTTCAAACTACAAGAAATAACACAACAGCGTGATCAACTACTGTAAGTTTGATCTATACTTCGTACTCTGAACATCGCTTTTAGCAAAGACAAAACAGGAATAAAGGAGAAGATCACGATTTTGGAGAATAAATATTCGACAACTCTGAAAAATAAGGAAGATCATGAGCGCACTCTGGATAACTTGAGAAGCGAGTTGAATGATGCACTTGAGAGATTGAAAGAGCGCGATGCACAGGTATGGCATTGAAAGCGTGCGATAACTAGTTCATTAAAAACATTGCAGTTCCTTCATTTGAATGAAGTCAATGATAACTTAGACACTGCTAAACGTACCTATGAAGGCAAAATAGCTCAACTTGAAATAGATGTTAGCAGTCGTAACAGTGAAATTGATAAACTTGTAGAGCTTAACCATAAGCTCCAGGATGAGAGAAAAGATATTCTCAATCAGAAGCTAGAATCAGACAACAAGATAGAGAATATGAAAGAAGCTACACGTAAGCTGGAACAAGAACTTCACAAAACAACGATCGAAATCAAGGTTTGTGTAGGAAAAATTTGAAAACTTCAATTGATTTTATAGAAGTACGAATCGCAGAGTGATCAGAACAGTTCAATCGTAGCTGAGTTGGAGAACGAAATAAGCAAACTACAGCGTGAAATAGCTGAGTTGCGAGATGAAAACAAGGAATTGACAGGTCTTTTGAATAATCTAGATAGTCTGTATGAAAGAAATCGATTTAAGATCAAATCAATGATCTTCAAGAAAGAATTAGACAAAAAAGAGGAGCTACAGGTCGCAAAGACAAGGGAGGAAGGTCTGATACGACCACCTCAACTACTACCACCACAATAATTCATGGAGATAGAACAAAAGATTCTGGAGATGAAATATATATTCCTTCACGTAAAGAATTATAGTTGAATAGTTGACACTTTCAGTTGCAGATACTCCTGAGCACATGAAACACGAAGATGACGGTAAATATGATGATGGAAGCGATGTACGTTTCTCAGAAGATCATCTCATCATGGATGTGAAGTTGAGAGAGTTGAATGATCATTGGAGACAACAAGTAGAAGACATAGAGAAGAAGAATGTTTGTTTGCTCAACAGACTTCAGATCACTTTAATGAATTTTCAGGAAGATCTGATGAAGAAACGTAATGAATCAGATCAAGAAGTTCAAACTCTATTAAATGAGATTAATTCATTGAAAAACGAAATAAAAGACAAAGAAGTATCTCATGAGCAACAAATAGCAGAAATGCAAAGAGAACTCAAACGTCTTAGTGAACGTCACATTTTCGAGAATAATATTGAAAAAGAAGAAGCTCAGGAGAGTATTAATCAAAGAGATCGTACGATTTCTGAGTTGAGACAGAAAATTGAGAAGCTGCAAGAAGCTCTTAATGATGCTGAAAACAAGTGAGTTTCAAAACTGGTTTTCGCTTCACGATTTCTTCAATGTTTAGGGTTCAAGCTTTCGAAAGCGATAGGATTGAAAATGAGCTGAGAATCAACGAGTTTGTTGATAAGATAAATAACTTGAAGAGTGAATTAGAAGAATCACGATCTTCATCCGAAAAAGAAATACAAAAATGGAAGAAAGAAGCTTATCAATCCAGTACGGATAACAAAGTTTTGGAAGGCTCTAATATGGCATTGAAAGCGGAGTTAGACTCAACAATAAGTAAACTAAACTTGTTAGACAAAAATAACAAGGAAGATAATGTAAAACTGAGAGACAGTAAGTTTACAATACTATCTTGACAGGTCATAACTTGGCTTTCCAGATATAGGAACTATTCGTCAGTTAACAGAACAGCTAAGCGGAATCAAGGATGAAAACCAAAAAAAAGATGATAGTATCAGCTCATTGACTGCTAAAGCACAAGATCTCAAACATCAACTTGATATCTTGACTGAACAGTCCAGCAAATGGAAATATGATGCCGAATACAATCAACGTACTGTTGATAACTTGGAAAAGATCAAGACTGATCTAGAGAATGACTTGGAAAACAGCAAAAACAAAGAAAAATCTCTAAGTGAGAAGGTCAGAGAGTTGAAGCTAGTCAAGGAACAAGACAGAACAGATGTATGACAGTTTTTGAATCTAGAAGTTCCATTCATGTTTATTTCAGAAAGAAAACCTCAAACGAGGTTTCCGTGAAAAAAATCAACGTTTGGAAGAGATTATCAAGGCTAACAATAAACTAAAGTCAGAACTTGAGGATACTCAAACCAAACTCCGCGAACTCAACAACAAGGTGATTCTCAATTGTTCGCGATGATCTATTGCTTCTTTCAGATGATTTCTGCTGATTCGGATCGACAAAGTCTTGAGAGAAACTTGGAGAAAGCAGTCAAAGAATTAGAGTTCTGCAGCAGTCAGTTGAAACGTAAAACAGATGAGTATCAAACAGCATTGGGAGATTTGGCTCACAATCAAAGAGTGTCTGAAGACGGTCGTCTCAATGCCATTCAAGAGCTTGGTCAGTTCTCGCATAATCACTTTTTGTTCATCTTTCCCACTTTAAGAGAGTAAGAAGTATGAAAACGATGACTTGAAACAACGACTCAGCAATATGGAACAGAGAATGTTGAACCTACAACAAGAATTTGTTAAAGTAGATTCTGAACGAGATGCTTTGACAGAAGAATTCGCAAGATTCCATTCGTCTATCAGAAATATGTTCAATAGCCGTGTCAGATTTGATACTAAGATTGTCAATCGCGGTTTGGCTTCACCAAAACATCGAACAGACGTAATACTACAAGTGGAGTGATAAATAATAATCAAACAATGTTTCAGGGAACGGCTCAGATGGATTCAACTATTGGACAACGTGACACAACGAATCAGATCGATATTCCATTCAACAATCCTGCTACCGGAGATTTCTCCGTTAAAACACAGTTTGAAGTCACAAGCATAGTTTCTTCCATCAATGACATTCTAGACAAAGTTAGAGAGTTGGAAAGGGAAAGAGTGAGTAACCACATTACATCCACATATCACACCCGTCTTACAGAGTAATTTGACTGATGAGTTACAACATTTACGTAAAAAATTGGATTCGAATAGAAGTTCAACGACAAAAACTGACAAGACATACCGCACAATTGAGCTTAATCTCAACGATGTTGAGGATGGTAAAACAATAGATTGAAGCTTTGATTGAATTTCAATTTTTAGAAAAACGAGGTCTCCAGTCTTCAGTTGACTCTCTCAAAGAGATAATTCGCAACCAAGAAGAAGCCTTCAAAGATCGTGACGAAAAAAGACGAAAGATGAAAGTAGCGATGGCAGCTATGGAACTTGAAGCTAAGGAAAAAGATGCTCAAATCAGACATCTCAAGGTAATTCTTAATTAACATTGTATTGGAAGACTGGAAATTTCCAGGACTCAGTCAAAACGTTGAAAACAAAATTGGATGACAGCATAGTAGAGTCCCAAAACTTGAAAGGAAAACAAATCGAATATGATGCCAACCAATTTGACAACGAAACTCGTTTGCGGGAGCTTGAAAGAGATGCTCTCAAATATGAAGCGACGATTGCGGCAAACGAAAACGAAAAACAGGTGACTATTGAGAAATTGGAGAGTTGAAATATTCTTTGATTAAGATAACTCAAAATTTGATGACTGAATTGAAAATAGAGCTTGGTAACAGTGAACACAAGCTGGAGAAGATTCAAGAAGAAGTAAACTATCAAAAAGCAGAAATTCAACGGTTAGAGAAGAATGAGATGGAATTGAAGTCCTTGAACGAGAGAACAAGCAAATCAGCTCATGAGCATCAATTGCTTAAGGACCAATTCACATCACTTCAAAATGATTATAACAACATAATTGTTGTTAAACAAGGATTGGAAACCCAACTAAATGAGTCAAAGGCAGAGCTAAGATCAATGAAGCAACGTGCATCTGATTATCAAGCACGGATATCCGAGCTTCAAAGACAAGTTCATGATCTTAATATTGATAAGCATCGATTGGAAGAGAGATTTGTGCTAATTGATAAGGTTAGTTTAATGGTTTTCAATAGATATACTATCGATTGAACTTTATAGACAAATGGTCAGTTCCTCCAAAAAGAAAATAGTTTGAAACAACTTCTTGAAACCGTCCGCAATGAAAAGAAGCTTTTGGAGAAGGAAATTGATGAAATGAAGAGACGTTTCTCACAATTGGAGATGGAAAAACGTTTGAATACTACTAATATGGAAAATGCTACAAAGGAGAAGCAGCTGCTACTCAAAAAAATTCACATGGTTAACATAGTTGCAAAAACAAAATTTGAAGTATAAATTTGCAGCTCGAGTTGGAAAAGCGTAATACTGATGCTGCAATCAAAGAAACGGCTTTGCAACGTGAAGCAATCGAGAAGTCTTTGAATGCAATGGAGAGGGAAAACAAAGAATTATATAGAAACTGTGCCCAATTACAGCAACAAGTACATTCTAATATATTAACGCTGAGAAACTATATCTCTTTAAGATCGCTCAGCTTGAAATGGAAAATGGAAACAGGATTTTAGCACTGACGAATAAGCAAAGACAGGAGCAAGAAATGTTGTTGATGCGTATTCAGGAAGAGAAGCATCAGATTGAAAAAGTCATTGATAACAAAGAGAGAACTTATAAGAACCGCATAAAACAACTTGAACAACAGATTTTGATTCTCAGAGAACAAATCGATACAGAAAGAAGACGCAAGAGGTAGCCAAAATAAGTAAGCAGATGAAAACCATTAAAAAATTCAGAGATTTTGGTGACAAAATGCTTATGGGAGGACTCGGACCTGTTAGCACATCTCGCACTGTTCTTCGAAGCAGTTACAGAGATACAACACCATCCTTTGGAAGGTAATCGTCTTTCCAACAGTTTCGTTCGAAGAATTGCTGTTATAGGAACTTCTCTTCTCTTCTCCCATCAACTTATGTCTCAAACCCATTGTCACCAACATCAGGATTACCGACTACTACTCAAACTCATGAGCGAGTGACTACTTCGACTCATGATGATGGAGGTTGTACAAACTTTAATCAATAACAGCTATATGTAATGTTTTAGAAATAGATATTCCCTTCAACAACTCAGAGTCATGAATCAGATGAACAAGGATGACTACTGAACATATATTATGCTGCGTATATTTAGTGGGCAACTATGTAATCTATATGAATGAAATGCAACTCTCACTATTGATTGCTTCTACATATTTAGTTAACTTGCATTACTCAAGCCTATGTTATTTAGTAAACGATGCTTATTATATGATTTTACAATAAACATTATTATATTATTTTGGTTTTCTTAATAAAACATTGAACGTACCTGATTTGGAATCAAACAACTTCGACCAAAACAGCAGGGGAGGAAAATTTTGTGAAACCATTTCAACCATTTCGGATTCAAATGGCCATACGGCTCTTCATTTTTAGGTTTGAAAACTCCAATAATATTCTGAAGAAACTGCTCATTTCGATTTTCATGTAATATACCCACTCCTTGATCGTTCTTTACAAAGTAAGATCCGCTAGACCCTTGACTTATTCTTTCGGGAAATATACCATTATGAATAGCTTGAGTAGCTTCTTCACATACAGCACGAAAACCATCACCCGCTGTTGCTCCATACTGTTGTTCTGAACATGAATTGATTGCAGTTCATGTAATCTTTTTTTTATGTTATCTATTTGTAGTTATCAGACATATGCACTCAGCATTACCAAGAATTTCTTTCTTTATTCCTTGACACAGGCAACTACTTTCTTATCAAATCATACTAACCTGTCAATATGGAGTCATCGTCTGTTGTTGCTCCAATAGACACATGACCGTCGTCATTATGATCATCGCTCAAATGAATAGCAGGAGACTATGAATAATAGAATAAATAAAAAATAAATCAAATGATGAACATACTTTATTCTTCTTTTTAATCAAATGCACTTTTTCATCGGTTTCATCATCTGTGTCTGAAACTTATAATGATATAGACAGTAGTTCACATTAACACAATAAGGTTACCTGATGTATGAATAGGCGAAGCTCTCATATTCTTTTGATTAAAACTCTACAAACGGCTATAGTTATTCTATAATGACCAATATGAGACATTCATTTTCACACGTCGCATAACAACTATGGGAAGGCAATCGATTCATCGTTATGTACAAGAGAAACAAAATGAGATTTATACACTTATTTCGATATTAAGGAAAGATAATAAATAGATTTTATCTGTACTAATCAATTCAATCGGGACTATTTGTCGCACAACTTAACTTTAATAATTCTCAGCTGACTAAGAATCTTTTATATATGAATAAACTACAATAATATACACACATGAACAGGCAAACTATACACTACATGAATCAATAAATTTTAATCATCAAAACACACGTTATGGGTATTCAAAACATTAAACAAACGCCGAAAAAAAGCCAGCAAACACGTTCGCTTTCGGGCACATTTTTAGCATTGGGTCAGGAATGAAAATGAGTATGCATACGATGAGGGGAAAGGGAGAGGTTTAGAACCATGAGGGAATAACAGGGAACGGAAAGAATGAAAAAACAATTGTGTCAGAAAATTTGATTATGATAAAGTGCAATAAACGAATAAATATAAATATTCAATATAAACAGAAATAATTAAATTATAAGTTCATTCTTGAATCATAGTTGTCAAGGAGTAGTAGATCCATTATTATCTATACAAGCTTGCATTTTTTTGTTAATCTATAGCTTCAAATTATATACAATGAATTTATTAAGTTGAAATAACTTCTCACAGATATCTTTGAGTTAGATGATTACTAAGGATGTCATGACCTTTAGGAGAACAAGGATATGCTAGAAAATAATAATTCTAAAAATTATTCATGATATAACATTGATATTCATATAGCCTTTTAATAACGGTTTGAAACCTGTGTTATAATAATGACAATAATATAAAACGAAATATGTATTGAAAAACAAAAAAAAAACAAAAATTTTCGATGATCAATATACATATCTATCTCTTATCAATATACACATCTAACTAACTAATCTTTTTATATTTTTTTCTTAAAGTACGTAATACTACGTTAGTTTGTGTTTTTGTGTTGAAAGGTATTTATCTTTAATATTTATTTTTTTACACGTATTTATTTATATCTGATTTAGTGTAAATATGTTGGATTGGTGAAATGTTTTATAAAAATATTGGATAAATGGAATGATGAACAAATTGGAAGATATTGCAATTCAGAAAGAGAAACGTCAGGTAAGAGACAGTTGAAGAAATTCGAACAGGTCCATCATTTTCAGAAATTGACGTCTTCTGTTTTCACCGGATTGATGTAGAACTTCCATGATTTAGCAAGGATGAAAAGGTCGGGAGGAGCTATGAGTTGCTTACAAGAAAAATTGAGCAAGTCAGTTTTATGCCTGTGGACGAACTACTTTTGTTGTTCCTTTTTCCCGTTTTATACGAAGTTTTTGTTTCTGACCAGTGCTCTCACTCACTATCTCCTGAAGCAACTCTTTTCTAACTTTGAGAATTTATTCCCATATATCTCTGTCTTTTTTACATATTACCTAGTCTCTATCTAGAATTTTTCTTTCCCCTCATCTTAGTGTAAATAGAAGGCTATCGGTTAGTTCAGCTCTTCGTTTCTCTACGCTGTGTAATAAATGTGGGAGGAAAACGTAGAGATATTCGTACACTTGAAGCAGAAAGATTCGTTTCCTTTTCAATTGAATAGAATAATTGAGTATATATACTTCTTTCAGTCTTTTCAAATCTTATCCAAAATAGTATTACGTTCGGGGATGGGAAATATATACATCAAGAATTCATCCTTTCTCCATACTCAAAGATTGCTTTATTGAATTTTTTTCATCTTCGTTCTCTCTTATTTTCGTCGATGTCATAGTGTCACTCTTCACATACACTGCTTGTTAACTCTTTCTCGCTCAATCTCTATACTTTGCTATATCTGTATCATCTTTCTTTTGTTTTTTTTGTTTCATCCACTCATTCTCTGTTTTTTTGTTTTATTGCTCATTCTACCTCTGACTCATTTCACTTCTGTTTCTCTTTCACTCATCCTCTCTTCTCAAAATCATATACTGAGTCACTCTTTACTCTTCTGTAGTTTGCTGTCTTCTTTCTCATACTTTTTCCCAGAATTTTTTTCTTTTTCTCTACGTTTCCCTCATTCGTTGCCACTTTCTCTCTTCATTTCTCTGATCATCACCAGATTGTCATTGTTTCTTACGTATTTCTTTCTCTGTGGTCAGCTTGCTGGAGAAACAGTTCACCTGCGTCTCTGACACTTAGTACCGCCCTATTCATACAATCTCAATAGGGGTGCGGGTGCTCTTTACTATGCCTATAGCCTAGCTATATCTTTCTTTTTGTCTTTCATTCATACCCTATTATCTATTGTTCAAATAATTTTATTTCTAATGTTTATATTCTCCAGGATAACAAACGATGGCTAATAAACAGAAACATAAGAAGAAAAACAACAACATCAAAAATAAAAACAAGAAAAAGCTCCATCACGTTCCACCTCCTCCTGTTGAAAACGAAGTAAAGGAAAAGGCTAACCGCTTGGATTTTTATCCTTTCGCTTACTGTCTGTATGAAGAAACGCGTAACCAATTTTGTTGGTATTGCTTGACCGCAAAGTCTGAAGTGAATCCATTACAGTTAGTTTTTGAATTGAAAATTCCTTAAGATACTGTCTTATTGAAGGAAATGCTTTGGTTGCAAGACAGCTCTGTATTGCAATCGTCAGTGTGATGATTTGGGTTGGAAGGATCATAGGGTAAGATTCTCATGAGAGAAAGAATCGAATTTGTCCTAATTAATTTATTCATTCTAGGGAGAATGCGATGGCATAAAGAGAAATGGCATCCTGCCAGACATTGAAGTTCGTATGCTCGGCCGTATTGTTCTACGATACAAGGTAATTAAAATATAATAGTGAAATAGAAAGAGAATTTCAATTTCCTGTTTTGAGGATATATTGGATCGAAAGAATAAAACCAATTTTTTCTACAAAGATCGCACATCGAGAAGGGACATAATGGATTTATGTCATCATACGGAAACCATGAGAGCAGACAACTACGCTTATGGGAAATTTGATGGTTAATAGCATCTGGCTGTTGAAATAGCCTTTCAAGTTTTTTCTCTTCATTCTTCATATTATAGATATATACAAACGTCTAATAGAGTTTTATCGAATGGACTTCCTACTTTCAAAAGAAACGATCTTTGGCTTGCATTGCCGAAACTATATTAATCGCCATGGTATCAGCGATTCTGGTTACAAACGTGTAAGTAGATTATAGTCCAAAATGATTTGCATCCACTTCAATTAAGGAAATTGGAAAGGGGCTTTATCTTGACTTGTGCCAATATAATCATTCCTGCCGGCCAAACGCTGTCTACACGCATTACGGATTCATATCCACTTTGAGAGCTTTAGATGACTCTGTCGACTTGAACGATATTGACAATACGTTCTACTCGTACATTGAGCTATCAAGGTTGAAAATTTTATTGTGAAAATTAAAAATATTTAATTTAAGACCGAGACAAGAAAGGCAGTTGATGCTTAAAGATTCATGGTATTTTGAGTGTCGTTGTGCTCGCTGTACTGATGAAACTGATCATTTGAGTACTAGCATCAAGTGTCCGTACTGCGAAGTATGTTGAGCTAATAATGTAAATGGCTAATTGTTAACTACAGTATCAAGATAGTGGAGTCGAAACTCCTTTGTGCATATATGGTCGTCAAAGTTACAAAGACCCGATTTCTGGAGATATCTCTTGTCCAACTTGTAAGCGGCACATTCCCAGGGTACTCATTAAATCATTATTGCATCTGACTATAATTTTTAGAGCTATATCTCATCCTGCCTGGATGCGATGAAAGATCTATCCGCTGAAATGCGTAAAGAATCTCACGTAAGTAAAAACAAATGAATGCTACAATTTTTTTCGTAATCTATAGTTGAAACCTCCTGATGAGTTGTTGAGACTTGCTCGCCTTGAAGATTACTACTCCAGATCTCTTACAAGTATCAATATCTATTACTGCGCTGTTCTCCAGGTATTATACTCAAACAGTACAAAATTAAACTCGACTACTTCTAGAAAGCTATCACTTTGACTGATCCTGCTAATATTGAGAGTTGTTTGAGATTGCTTCTTCTGACTGAGCCATGTGTTCGTGTATCTTATCCGAGCACTCATCCCGGTCTCGGATTCCACTTGAAGTATGTGAAATTTGAATTGTTTCTTATGATAAATTGTTTTCAGTAAGATCAGTTACTACTATCTGTCTTTTCATGATTATTCCAATGCATTCAGATATGCGAAAGAAGCAAACATAATTTTGGTACGTTCGAAGTTAAATTTTAGATAATCAACAAGATTATAGAGTGGTGTGATGGATGCAAGACATGAGTTATTACAAGAAAATACATGCTTACTGAATCTAATCAACACCCACCTCAATAAGGAGAAAATGCAAATGGCAAATCTGGAGAAGATAAGAAACCTTCACCTTAATGATCCTCGTCTCAAATCACTTCGTCAAAATCCAAACAACATTCGTGCCATCAGAGCGAAAACGGAAGCTGAGCAAGGTTAAATTTTTCCCGTATAGTAGAATGTTCTGTTTTTCATTATTCAGCTATAAACGCTACTGGAAACCCAGCGGAAGAAACGTCTAAAACACCCCAGGCTTCTGAAAACGGAGTTGAAAGCGTTGTGGAAACTGTCAACAACGGTGATGATGGAGAATCTCCTTCCGTCGTTGAAGCTTCAACTCAAACCACTTGTGAGCTTCCTTATGAGTTGGCTCTCAGAGCGGCTCAGAAAGAAGAGGATGAGCCTGCTCCTACAGAATCTCAAGAACCTCAAGTACCTCTTGCTCAAGAGGATAAAGTTGCTAGCGTTAATCTGTCTAACGATAACGATGACTTGCCAGAGCTATTGGCTGACTAGAAAATCAAAATTGGTTAGTTCGTTCATTCCATGACTATGCCTGAACAAGAAAACGTTTTTTTGTTTACATTCTATAATGATTGTTATTATAAGCTGTTAAGCTTGATTTTTGTGCATGTGACCCTATTGTATATTTAATTGGTATTTTGCTCGATTACTGTAATCAAAGTGCAATGCAATGTGATGCATGTAAGTGACAGCAAAACTTTCATTAATAATTAAAACTTTCCTAATGTTTCGCATTATGCAAAACTTACTGTTTTATACAAATCGTAGTGTACAGGGAATAAAAAATCTTAAAACAGCCGCTCGCAGTAACATAAGACCATTTGATGGCCTTGAGCAATACATAACATAAAAATATTAACAGGTACTTGATAGATTAATAATGCCTAGTTGAAACATTCGAAAAGCATTGTGAGCAGATCATGCACTGTAGATGCTACAGTTTGTAGTTAGAATCAAATGCGCTTTCTGATTCGAAACCGTAAACTTACAAATATGGATTTCAAAGTTAGTAGCAACTCCGTCAGCGGAATCCACTTCCACTAATTTCCTGATATAAGACATCAAACCATCGATAGTACTGACTATGAACTGCTCTAAGTCATAAACGTCTTGTACATCGTTTTCTCTGCAATTCGAATAAGCTCAGCCGAAACCACTTAA
Source organism: Auanema sp. JU1783 (assembly GCA_943334845.2). Taxonomy (NCBI): domain Eukaryota; kingdom Metazoa; phylum Nematoda; class Chromadorea; order Rhabditida; family Rhabditidae; genus Auanema; species Auanema sp. JU1783. The sequence goes on from CALQYR020007273.1 coordinate 22,878, forward strand.
ATTAATATACCTGATTGCTATATCACTCCAGCGACCTAGGTAGGCCGATTTCGATGAAGCAGGCGTACTCCTGAGAAACGTGTGAACATTGCTTGTAATGTGAATTCCAGCAATCTGAGAGAACAATTTAGCACGCTAGTATTATTCATAGCTATCTTACCGTATTTCCATTTTGAGCAGCTCTACCATCAATATAACCTATATGAGCGCTCATCTGCTTCTCAAAAAGTAATTGACCAATTCGCTCTTTTTCAATGTGTCTTCTTCTTAGCACGTCAGTCCATAAATTTTTCCGCTTGTCTGGATTTCCTTCAGTGCTCTTATTCAAAAGATTTCTAAAAAGTTCGCAAGGATAAACCAAATACATGGGAAAACTCACAAGCTTATAGTTTTTACAGAGACACCTGGAGAGGATATAGGAGTTCGAAAACGAATTGCATCACGAACACTGCTCCACGAAAAGCGTCTAGCATCGTTTTGTTTTTGGAGTAACCCTATTCCTGGCTGAGTAGGAGTGGTACAAGGACGAGTCTGATTAAAAAAAGATTTTCGATATATTGTTTTCTTACTGACCGAATAAACTGTCAAACGTGCTACCAGTCCAGTAGCAACACATATAAGCTGTTCATCACTTAAAAGATAAACAAAACGCAAATTAAAAAGTCCGTTGGAGTTTTGTAACAAGTTCTTAGATTCCGTGATCAAACGGTTGAATAATTCATGGTCCATGAAGGGCAAGGCCTATGAGTTGATTCGTCAAATGATTATCAAACATGTATAGGTACGTTCGTCAGTTCCTGTCCACATTCATCACTGTCATTGTAGTTTAATGTTTTTTTAGCAATACACACCTGGAAGAAGGAAAAGAAGTTCAAAGATGACACCTGAAAATCGAGACCTGTAAATAACTTGGAGTACCTAGAAGAAGAGACGAGCGTGGTACTGCCGTAGTTGTTATCACAAACGCAGGAACTTGATTAGATCTGAAAAATTATTGTGAGCGCATAACTCGACTCATTTGAAAAAACCCGCATTTACTGCATCCAATCATTTTATTTGTCTTTGTCATCTCTGGATCCTTGAGAGTTGAGTGCAAAAACTGGCATGGACGTTGAATTAAAATGAACTGTTCTAATTGAGAGAGACCTGGAGCAGGTGTTAACTATTAAACGAAAATATCTTACTGCGAGGATCGAGTTCAACCATTGAATCTTCTCCCTGGTAGAAATCAAGGTTGAGCTTTGTACTTTGCATATAATCTATGTTAATAGCTGTTCCAGAACAAATCAGTAACGCTAGTCCTGTTCAAGGAAAATACTGTAAATGGTTATACCAACATATATTTACCGTTAAATACTTGAAGCTGTTCTGTGTAACCAACTACAGCGTTACATCCTAAGCTTAGTGCTTGTTGATTAAGTTCACTTCGCATTTCACACCACCAACTGAAAAATGATTCGAAAAATACTTTTGATTAATAATCAAGAAGATGTTACGATTTGCGAACAGATTCGGGATCTTCATCATCGTCATCTAACAAGTGAATAGCTTTAGTCGCTACTAGTCCACCAATCCCTTCTTGGCTGAAAGTCAAATCGAATTCAAAATATGTTATCGTAAACTAGCCTCAAGAATGGCAGTGATGATATAGTATATATAGGAAAAAGTATTTTTTCTAAGAATGGTACTAACGGTTCATGAGTCGGAACACTCTTCAAGGCGGACCCGATAACTCGGATTGTTATCAAGTGTGAGCTTGGCTCTTCAAAATCAACATATTCCTTGAATCTACAAGAAAAATCATTTATCCTAAAGAATAATGATAACATACCCAACAATGATATTAAAGTTAAGCTCCGCAGAACGCATAGCTAAATTAACAGTGCATAAACGTAAATTTTCGCGAATTATAGATAAACGTGCTGAGTTTGTTGCTCTGTTCGATCGTATCCTAATTCATTCACTTTATCAAAAACTTGTTGTAATTTCAGAAATACCTATCTATCCATTCGTGATCCGGATCGACTACACATTTTAAATCTCCAAGAATACCGCCAACTTCCGTGACCTTGTGATGACTAGGCACTTCCATATCTACAAAGAGAAAGTTGAAAATGTTAAATGAAACTACCTGTGAATATCTGTACATAGTTTTTATAATTAAATTGAATGAGAAGTTGAATTTTTAAATCAAAAACTAGTTCGCCGCAGAAACCTTAAACATGTTATTGAAACTGAAAGAACATGAATTACTCATACCATTGATAGAATCGAATATTGGTAAAGTACAGACTTCACTAAAAATTTCTTCATTTTTCATCCGCATCTTTTCAACTATAATGCTACAATCCATATCAACTCGGCCGATGGCATCATTAGTGGAATATGAATCATAATCCATAACACTGAAAAAAAAAATGTTATAAGCTGCCGAATCCATAGAACCGGAATTGCAGCTGATTTTCAGCCATTTCCTTTTCATCCGTGTCAATAACATCAAGATTAAAGTTCCATTCAGGATTTAAACTTGTTACTATCTGTAACAATCGTTCTCACTTATTGGCAACACCTATTGTCTAACCTCTGTCTTTCCATCAAGATCAACATATTCGAAGTCAACATAAGCATCGGTAGTGTTTGAAGACTATAAGTATATAGCTAAACGAATGATCATAAAAAAGAAGATTTGAAAATTATTATTCAAAATGATACTCGATTCATAACAGGTAATCCCTTTGCACAAATTATTTTAACTTCCATGCGCACAGGCAATCGTTGACAACAAACAGGTATGAGCATGTTGCCTTCAACCTTGAAAGACACACTTGAAAAATAAAATAAAGAAAAGTGGAAGAAATGTAAGGGAAAACACAATGGAAGAGAACTAAAACAATATGCAACTTTTAACTTCCCGTTGTTCGTGACCTCAACTCAGCGAGCAGCTTTTGGCGCTCAAATTTAGCATTGGAGCACGTTTACCACAAAAATAAACTATGTGAAAGTACAAAGTACTATAATGCGTGTGAGTTATTAACTTTCACAAAAATAACAAAAAGTAAAAAATATAATAATTTTTTTCTGGTTGGAATAAAAACAGAGTACTGAAACACTAAGTTGAGATGAACCATTAGATCTTGTGAAACAGTCTTAAAGCTAAGAAGGATCATGTAGATCGTCATAAGATTTCAAGAAAAATAATTTATAAGATTCAGCTGGTTTTTTGAATTAATTATGGGTCAAATGCATTTATTATCAGAAAAAAACATTTGCATAACACAGAATCGTAATCGCAATTCATAGAGATCATTTTCTCAAATACAGTAATACATGACTTAATCAAAATGAGTTAAATATTAACTTTTTTGAATTTTTTCAAATTTGAGCGTCCTATCACGTACAGATAAAAGATTTGGCAAAGTGATGATCTTTTGGCGCGCATTATTGTCCTCACTTTTATCATTCATCACGTTCTGTACACGATGTTTTAACTTTTCTTTTAATACATCAAATGAGAATTCGTCACCCTTAATATATATTACATTCTTCATTTATATTATGTTTGAAATTCACCGTTTTAAGTTGAACATCTTCTTCTTTAAATATTTTTTTCTTTACACTTGGTCTCTTGGCTTCAGTGTTCTTCTCTGCTTCAACAGACTTCTGAAAAATAGATTATTTTGAAATTATATCTTCTCATCTATTATTATTAGAACCTTTTTCTTTAGTTTTACTTCTGTGGTCTTTCTATCTACTTCAGTTGTGTTAAGCTCTAGAAAATGACTACAACTAATTGTCCATTTCGCCGGACTAACCTGCGCTTTTTATTTTGACTGCTAAAGTGTTTTCTGGCTTTTTTGGAATTAAAGATGATGGAATTGCTTCCGTCTTCTTTTCTTTTTTGATTGGGGTTTGAACGGGACCATCTTTTCTTTCCAAATTCTTCTGTTCAAATTCTTTTGCTTTTATCGGCACTATAATCTGTGGAATGGTTTCTCCATGGTGTGAAGTTTGAAGTGTTGCTTTTGATGGATGCTCCTTTCTTTTAATTGAAGTTTTGTTCTTCTGTATTGTACAGGCTGCTTTCTAGAAAGTTATAATCAAAGTAGCTCATATGTTCGACAAACCGTCTTAGTGTTAGAATCTACAACAGCCAATGCTGGAGTTGGTTTCTCCTTCTCTTCAGCCACAGTTGCTAGCTTCGAAACCAACTTAGGTGTTTTTCTGAGAACAACTGACGCTTGCAGTGGTTTCATCTCTTGTACTGTGAGAACGTTATCGTCAGATCGTTTTGTTGCACGTTTAGGTGCAATAAGCTTCCGCTTTGTGTATGAACCGGCTTTAGTTTTGCATTTAGTTACGGAGGGTGTGGCAGTAAGGGTGACTGTTGTGGAGACAACTTCAACATTTTCGCATTTTATCCTCCTGATAATGCCACGTTTGATATTTTTCTTTGAGAAGGAGAAAAAGGCAGAGAGTTCCACTGTAGGAGCTCGAACCATTTTTTTCGCATTGCTCTTAACCGCTATAGGCTCCAAGGGCTGTAATGAAAGTTGGTTGATTGAGTTAATCCTCTATGCTCAAACCTTGATAGAGTTGTTCATCTCAGGTTTCTTTTCTGAATAGTCCTTGACTTTCTCTTTGGTAACAATCTAAATAAGTCATTAGTGTTGTACATGTCGATGTCGAACCGGCAGCACTGTGTTGAACACTTTTTCTTTCTTCTGTGTTGTTTTTATAATTTCTCTAGCTAACCAAGGATGACTCAAACACTCTTGAGGTAGCATTCGGGAACTTAACAGAATTTTTCAAATTATTTTTTTTTCCAGCCTACCCTTTGTTATAAACAATCAATTTCGAAATGAAATCCTTTGCTTCATTGCTAACTATTTCGAATTCCTCTGTGAAAGCCCATTCTCCTTTCTCAACATTACAATATGTCTCAGCATTATTGTCACCCAAGAAGGGAGAATAACCAGAAAGACTGTAAATAATAATTTAACAATTTAGTCTCAACTCATTCTCACAGAATGTAAGTGATTACTCCTACGCTCCACATATCTGTATGAAAGTCAAGATTTTCGAATTTAATAACTTCCGGAGCAGCAAATTCTGGAGTACCAGCCATGAATTTAATATCCTATAACTGATTATGATCTTTCTTATTGCTCTGGCTGTATACTTCTTTTCCATCGTAAAACCGAGCTAATCCAAAATCAATCAATTTGATTTCATTCCTATTTTGCGAGAGAAGCATGATGTTTTCTGGCTGTAATAAAATAGAAGTTCATATCATGTTAAGCTGCTTTGTGCTTTTTGATGCACAGCTGTTGCGTAAGCTTCAATTTTTAAGTGTGATAATGAAAGTACACGATATGTCACCCACGTTATCCGAAACAAAAGAATTTTGAAAAAAACAGAGAAGTTAATAAAGAAATGAACATACCTTTATATCTAAGTGAATAATGTTTCTTTGATGAATGTAGTTTAAAGCTTCACATAATTGCTTGATTATACGCATAGCATCTGGCTCCGATACAACATAATTCTCATCTGCTATGCGTTCAAACAGTTCACCACCTTTTACACTGAAATGAATGGTTTGTAGTTTGAATAGACTATTGATTAGTTCATACATTTCCATTATGAGAACAACGTTATTACTTAATGTACTAAATGCATCATGTAGTTCAACTATCTTTGAATGTGCCAAGTTCTTAAGAATTGAAACTTCCCTCTCCACATCCATTTTATCGTCATCCTACAGTAAACATCTGTCACGTGTTTTTATCCAAACAATCAAATACTTTTTTTATTTTGATGAATTTCGCAGCATACTCACGATTGTTTTCTCGATCACGTACGTGATATACTTTACCGAATTTGCCACTGCAAAAAAATATTTTGTTAGTCATATGATATGTTTCATCTTACTCTCCTAAATGCTTCACTATCTCATAATGCTTTTCAAAATTAACTTTGTTTCTAAATGAACTACACTGTTGATTAGGATCTGTAAGAGGATAATTATATTTTTGAATAAAATTATAATTAATAACAAACCTTTATCGACGTTATAATTCAACATTCTTAATTCTTAACCCTAGCATTAGTATCCAAATAATACTTCTATCATATGTTTATAGATAATCTGAAATATAATATGTGAAAAAAGAAAGTTGAAGCTGCAATGTGTTATAAAGTGAAAGAAATCGGTAATCGAATAAGTTATAACATTCTTTCGAAGTTTTCTATCGAAGAAAGTTCTTGGCGATATGCTGAAGATGCAAAGAGCTAGATTTACGCAAAGCTGATGTTATCGTACAACAGGGATAGATGAGAGATCAGAAAAGAAAAGAAAATAAAGAAGATATGTTCATCAATACTGAAGATTGTGTTTGCCCTATTCTTTTTCTATTTACACTATCTTAGAGATTTTCCAGATGAATCTTAAATCAAAGTAAGTAGCTTTTTATTGTCGATGTTTTTTGTGTGACTATTTTATAAACAGTATCGATTGATTCAGAGTAGTTTCTGATATCTGGCTGTCATTTGATGGGTGGGATGATCAGCTGTTGTTAGAGTTCAATTTCAATCTGAAGCACGTTGGGTCTTTGAGATCATAGATTTTTGAAAACTTCTGTGAAATGTTTGATCTTCAAGCTTTCTAACAGATCGATTATTATTCATTGCATTTGCTTATAAATTGTGCAGAATTATTTCTTTTGTTTGAGCCAGCGAAGAGATCATTGAGAGCAAGTTTTTTCCTTCAAATCTCCATCAAGCCAAATAAGGTTTGAAAGTTCCCTATTAGTTGTTATAATAAGATTTCAGCATGTAATATGTAGAAATGAAGATGCAAAGATGAACTGGGATTAATAGTGATCAGGCATAAAACCTGGCGCATGCAAAATTTCTCCCCAAGATTTCCATGTTTAGTACGTTCTATTTCTCAATAAGGTAGCCTATGCGAATGATGTACTGCATAAGCATTTCATTTGTGGCAGATTGATTATATATGCGTTGAAATATGGGAGAACTGGGAACCTAGTAAGTCTTCTGCAGTAAATCAGATTATATATGCGGCAGCCAAGCTTCCATTAGTTTTCTATTGTTTTAATTTCAGTAAATAAGCAGGAGAGTTGCAATTATGAACTCCGCCCACTAGACAAGAAGAACCCAAATTCATTCACATGACACCGTTTGAGCAGAGAAGAACAGCGAATCTGCCATAAAGAAAAAAGTATTTTTCTTTTCAAGGAACTCCAGATGAAATGCCGTTTGTGAGTTTTTTCTTTATTCTTTTCGTGAGCAAAAAGCGTTACCATAGAGCTTTCTTTCTCATTTAATAGAGAAGCAGTAGTAGCCCATACATTCACTTTCTTTTCGTCGTAATGATAGTTTTTCGACTAGGTATTATGCAGAAGATGTTTTCAACCAATTCCACGTTTTCTGTCCTTTAAGCGGAGGATTATAGCTCGAACTGCACATGCTAGTTGCATGCACTTTGTACGATGAGTATTTCATTATACAGTGCAGCTTCAAAGTAATGAAGCATGATAGCTATCGTGAATGTTCTTATGTCTTGTAAAATCTATGTACGAATTACTTACAGGGGTGCATTATGGAAATGGAGCTAGAGGCACTGGAAAACGAACAACTCCGAGCTCGTCGTTATTCAGGTATATACTAATACTAATATATAATCTCGAAACATTGTTCGTTTTCAGAACGCGATTGGTTTATCATGTTTGTGCTGTTCCTTTCTTTTACCGTGCTTTTCTCATTTGTATGTAAAAAGGGTTCCGACTTCGATGACTAGCTAGCTAGCTGTCTGTAAATGATTGAAAAATTGTCATGTATGAATGAATATTCGATTTGATCGCTT
>CALQYR020007273.1:41653-70740 GCA_943334845.2 Auanema sp. JU1783
CTTGTTAACGATTGATTCAACTCCTTCTCCTCTGTGTCATATGTTATGATTATATTTTCTTTAGAATCATATGAGAGTGGTAGGGCGACATTACAAAAATCTGGCATTTGAACGGGTAGATAATGAGATGATATCTGTATAGCAGAAAAGAAACTCATGTTAGATCTTCTATTGAGTTACTCTATAAAGCTCTTTAATGAATTCTTCTTTTTCTTCCACGCTAGCAGCAACCAAAGAGAAGGTACGTTCGTTAAATGTTATTACAAAATCTGGTAACGCCTAAATGATTCATATCAAAACATTATTCAACCATATAAGGTACACACCTTTTTGGGGTTCACACCATCGATTGCTCGCAACTCTCGCAAGTTATAGCGATCTTTTTTTTTGAAACTGTCATCTTTTTCTGCTCTAACAAAGTATAATCGTACAGATATTGGATGTTCTATTGTAACTATAACAGTGGGTGTTCATTGAAAATCCAATAAGCTTACTTACCAGCAATACATAAAAATGTTGGTCGTTTTTTCTTTTTTCCATCAGTTTTAAGAATTTGAACCATTGTATGTAGCCTTTCATCTTCGCCTTGAAACACTTGACGTTGTAACTCTTTTCGTATCGCCGACATTATAAATAGGCTAACTATTCAAAGTATACCAGTTAATATATATTTTCTAAACAATGGTATAACTGAAACGCTAAGTAAAGTTCGGAAAGAATATGAGATTGGTGTTCAACCAAATATATTTAAATTTGACTCTATGAGAACATTTATTCAAAAATCTATCATTCACAAGAGCTTTGTTCAAAGCATTAAAGAAGATAAGCTAAGCAAGATACATTACGCAATAACATTATAGTATATAACTTGTTTAATTCAAAAATAAAGGGTAATGACTAAGTGTGTATGAGAGCGCATATTGTATATATAAGGGAAGGCAGATTGGTGTATCCATTAATCCTCACACCAGGCATTTTCTTTGCGGATTTGCTCTTCTTCTTCTTGTGAGAAATCATTGAGAATGTTGAAGGTGCGTCTGATCTCCTCTGGTCCTTTTCCCTTAATGAGATTTGCTACTGATTTGCAAGTCACATCAAGAAGTCCAGGAATGTCAAGGTAGTTGGCTGCCAAAATAATTTCGAACAATGTCGCTTGATCAACTTTAAGAAACTCGACGTCCCAGGACGGAATGTCATCTAGTCGTTTTTCTCGAGAGTCCTTATCATCTTCTGGTTCATCATCTTTGTGGTATGAGCACCATTGAATAACTTTTTTCAATACAGCACCGTTGACGCATTGGACTGGTACGGGCTCCATCTCAACTAGATCGCTGGAATCCAATCCTAGATCGATGATCATGGTGTTCAATGTATTGGATAGACGAATAACATCACGATCAACTTCAAAGACTTCTTGATCAGAAGAAAGCAGTTTAACACGAGGTGTAGAAGCTACAGCCATTGTTTCTGAAATCTATATTTTCAATAGTACACGTCAACTATGAAATGAAGAAATATATATGATTCACTATACGATAACAACGAGTAATATAATCAAGAATGGTACTGTAGAGGTGATTAGAGATTAGCACGTGAGAAAGAACTGAAAGGAATACTACAGAAAATGATGAAATATTGAAATATAAATCAACCTAATAATGACATGGAGCTGCTCAGTAATTAATAACAACAATAATATGAATAAACAACCAAGGAAATTGCGGGAAAAGGCGATATGTCAGAGAGTATAACCTCTTAAGCCACGCCTACAACAAAGACTGCGGTCAATAATCGTGTCGAGACCTTATCGATTGAGACCTTGAAAAACGTGACATGACGCGCAACCTCTCAACAAGATATTTATTTGTGCAGGTCGGATTGAAGATTGATATCATGAATGAGTCACATGAGTATAGTTTCATAATTTCAAAGTGATTGATTCTGCTGAGGTTGTACTGTTTTAGGTGTATTGAAATAGGGTTTTTGAAATGTATACTATTGTATGGTTCTTATGTTCTGGTTTCACAGCTAATTTTCGTAATGGGGAGATATAGAGATTTATATGAGATTTCTGAATGAATCGATAATCTTCTATATTCGGCAATGAGAAGATACAATGTAAAATGGGAGAATGAGCTCAACTAACTAATTCAATTGTCGAAGATACAATGAAACTTGAATGGCGTGATGAAATTGAATAGGAAATGTAGAGGGGAAAAAAATGTCCGTCTAATGGAAATCAATTGTGAAACTGCATTGAGAAATCCGGAAAAATGAGATAGCGATTTAGGATTTTTCAGGATTTTTTTCATCTTATTTTGAAAATGCGTAAGATATTTTGGGCGAGTTCATTTGCGAACAGTGTCTGTGCTTCATTTCAATCTTTCTATTAATCAGGTTTCTCTTGCATCAACAGCTGTTATCGTCTATTGTTTGAAATAATCGGCTCTGCTAAGCTGCTTGTGAGATATGTGAGGATGAAATGATGAACCTCGTCTCTACATTGTAATTCTCTTTAACATAAAGGAATGAATTGAATAGAGAAAAGATGAGATAGTGTAGTGATATTGCTGTAAGAGAGTGCCAGATGTCAAAACTGAAGTACTACTAGTTTGAAATGATATATGAGAGAGTGAAGGAAAATTGCGAAGTTTAAAGACACCAAGTGATATGAGAGATACATGTGAAAGTAAGAGATATTATAGATTACGAGAACAGAGCAAGGGATGCGCTTTTAGTGTAGTTTTGACAGCTTGCAGCTAGTTATACTATAAAAAAATATTTATATTCTGGGCGGAAAATCGGAGAACAGGGATTGTTCAAATAAAATTCAAGTAGTGTTTGAGTTATGAAGAATCTTTGTAGAAATAATTGAGTTTGGAAGAATATCGCTGACATTAAGAATTTTATTTGAACATTTCATGTAAGAGAGAGACTAGCAGTCCAACGAAAAAAAAAAGATATGAGAGAGTAATCTAGAAAATTACTATCCTCATCTAACAAAGGAGTGCAGTCTACTACTTTTATGAATGTCTGTCGTCTGTTTTGTGTAAGATTTTTACTCTCTCATCTTTCGCTCATCTCTGACTTCTCCATACTTGTTATACTATTTCTATTCGTTTGCTGACAAGAGGGTCGTTTTCTGTTCCGTTCGGCCCTTGGGTACACATGGCGTGGCTTGCCCTCTTCTTAATGTATACTATTTCACATCTCGTTTTGCCTGCTTTCTATCTTTATGCCATGTATTGGTGCTGTAAAGAAAATCGATAAACTCTCTCTCTGTTGTTGCAGCCTTTTCGTTTGTCTCTATTTTCTGAATTTTCCGCTGTTCCACTTCTATCTATTCTCCCGATACACTGCGGTTTTAGGAATGGGTTAGTTTAATCTTTCTGATTGCTTATTTGGTAATGAAATGTTACAAACATATTATTAATAATAGAGTTTTCATTAGTTAAATAGTAACTTATTTAATACAAATGATTGTATGACTATTGATTTCATACATAACATCTCTGTATGAGGTCAACACGAAATGTCATGTAAACTATGAAACATCATTATGAGCTGTATGAATCATAATAATGTTTTTTACAGGGAAAAAATGCGACGTATGTAGGAAAAAGTGTTCGGGAGATGTGTTAAAAGCTAATGACAAGCTTTTCCACGTTTCTTGTTTTCAATGCAAAAGTGAGTCATTGTTCTTCCTTCTACTACAATATTATGAATTTTGGCTTCCTCGCGGAAGTCATTTTCATTATATAATCACATATTTTTACATCTCTTATGTTGTTTACATTTTCAGAGTGTCAGCGATTATTAGGGGAATCCGGATATTACCAAACTTCCGAGGGCTACTATTTATGTCCTGATGACTATAGGGGGCTTAATAAAGAGCGGAAACAATCGAATCCCGCAACGCCGGCTAAAACAGCAGAAAAGATAGTACATGGAAAAAGCAGAGAAGGCTCGCCATCAAAATCACCACAACATGCACATTCGCCAACGCCGATGGAGAATATTTCAACAAGTAAAAATCAATACTTTTTATGAATGTATTAATGGAATTGGTATTCTAGCTTGTGCGGCCTGCGTACAACCATTAGCTCAAGGCCAAGCTTTACTAGCTTTAAATCAATCATGGCATGTATTTTGCTTCAAATGCAGGTTTGAGGGAGTATAGTTATTGCATAGTGAATGAATGGTTTAAGCGAGTGTGGCGCTATCTTACATGGAGAGTATATGAGTCATAATGGACAACCGCTGTGCCTGCGTGACTATAATGATAAACATGGCGTGAAATGTTATGAATGTCACAAGTTTATTGCTGGAAAAGTTCTGCAGGTTAAAATATCATGAGTTTTCCCAAAAAACTGTCATTTTCTCTTAGGCCGGAAACTACCGCTTCCATCCTACTTGTGCAAGATGTACTCGATGTGGTCTTCATTTTGGCGGTGGAGAAGAAATGTATATGCAAGGAGATGAGATCTGGCATCCATCATGCGAACATTCTCGTACCACAGAGAATATTGCGGTTGGAAATCACTTTTTTGTGTTTTTCTTCATTCAAACTGTTTCAGCCCACAGCCAAGGGATCAACTTCATTCAATATGAAAGAAGTCAAATATCCTTCTTCATTTGGTCAACATACTATCTATATGTACTTAATGCCTGAACCAGAGCTTACGTATATGCGTCATCCAGCCACAAACCAAAAAGAGCCTAATGCTCCTCAGTACCACGTTCCACAAGGTTCGCCTGTTTTTACAGAGCAACGAGTAATTGGAAAACATCTTTTTAGGCCCCATTAAGATCAGAAAATCACGCCTTGCTGTTCTTAAGACTGGAATGCAGCGATTGGGTTTGTTTATTAGTTCAATTGAGCTATAACAATGCTTAATAATTGCAGCCGAAGATTTGGAGAAAGATATGCCTAGACCGAAATCTCCCCATATGTGCAACGAGGAACCAATTGAATTAGCACATTACCCAGCTGGTCACGCTCCCGATCCAAATCAAGTTAGATTAAATTTATTCATTGTTCTAGGAAAGAAGAAACATATTCTTTTAGCCTGTTGCGATTGAAAGAGATGATTTCCCAGCTCCACCATACCCATATGCAGTAGAAGAGTTGAAGAGAAGGCTTTCTACTTCCTCAATCGAGAATGAGATATCAGATGATGAGTCTGATCTAGAAAACGTTGACGAGGATAAGCTGAAGAAGACTGTTAAAGAGCTGGAAAAGTATGAAGATTCTTCAATAGCTCATGTTATCAAGCAGAACATCGAAGAGGCCACCAAACGGCAAAGGTGACTTCAACAAGAACCCTAATGAAAGTATGAACTTCTGTTATACTTTTTTTTCAGACTCCCTCTTCATTGGGATCCTCGTAATGCGAGTCGTACTCCATCCGCCAAGAAAATGCCCCACCTGAGATTCCGTTATGAGGTTCCCATCAATGCCTGTGAGAATTGAAAGATGAGAAAGCAGTGAAATTCTATTTTATAGCCCCATCAAGACATATGAGTAGACCGAGACCTTGGGTTGCCTGGCAAGGAGGAGAGAGAAATTTAGGGAACACATTACCTTGCTTCCATATACCTGAGAGTCAAGGTCGGTCAGAAAAAAATCTGCATAATAACAAGGTCATTTCCAGCGAATACCCTTCGAGCATCAACACTGCCGGGACGTTGTATATACGGACATCAGTCAATGGAAAACTTAGAAGCTGCTACTACTGAGAATATTTATAACAGTGAGTTGCTCATTGTAATTCGCAAGGTACCGTTTCGTGTTTTAGCATCGGGTTCAAACACATTCAATGATGAGCAAACAAGAATCGGAGGAGACATGAGGACACCTCTCCGCTCATCTTTGCCTGACATGAGCAAACCCGTGAAAACCTACTCATTGACTGAATTACAGACAACTAATAAGGCAATACCTAACGAAGTAGACAGGTAAAACATTGCATGACTCAACTAGAAACCGAAAACATTCGATTCCAATATTTTCTATTTAGACAACATCTGGAGAGACATTTGACGCGAGATGAATTCGAGGCAGTGTTTAATATGAGTCCCATCGAATTTTATAAACTGCCAGAATGGAAGAGGATAAACTTAAAACGAAAAGCTCGGTTGTTCTAATTCATCGTGATCCCTGGGTTTGAAGCATTAGTACCCTATTTAGCTTAGCATATGTTTCTAAAACAATCTCTCCTTCCCTTTTAATATTCATATTTTGCATAAATAAGAAAGCCTCTATTAATAACGCAACTATCAATAATTAGCTCTAATTACTGCCTGAATTGCATTATAGTTTTAATTTATTCTATTTTTTATTATAATTCCTTTGAATAGTCTACTTCTAGTCATTTCATTTTAATCTGCGATTTTTCTTCTTCCTCCTTTTCTTAGCTTCAATAATGCATAGCTAGCTGGTCATTAAAACGCCTTATTTTTCTCAACCTCTAAGTATAAACAGCCTTAATCTGTATGAGAACTAAATTGTGCTACAAATAGCTTTTAATTCAGTGATAAAAATAAAAATTGCATTGCAAAACAATTTATAAGAACACTAGATGTAATTTAGATGGCATTCCCTCTGCCAATGAACGGATACTACATTTTCTAGACGTTAGCAGTAGATTAGAGCTTTCTTTGAAATTTTGTAAGATTGATACTTTGTTAGAGAATTGAAGAACATTGAATTTTCAACGTTCTAAAAGTCCATATCCTTTCTGATAATTGAATCGCATACACTTTGAAGTTGCTGAACAAAAAAAACCACAAACCTCAAACTTTTGGGGTACCATTGGAGGAGATAAGTCGATGAGTTGAAGCTGAGTGTCTATAACCACTTTAAGTGGAAATAGACAAAGATAAAGCTACAACGTGTATGCTGGAATAGAGTGACTTTGTTGCGAATACGAAATACAATTAAAGACTCGAGTATTCTAACAATAAAACCCATCTTTTCCATTAAGCAATAAGAGCTATGATTAATGGATTGAATTGATGGAATGTTTAGTTTTAATTGAATCTTCAACGACTAACTTGAATCAGCGTCAGTAGAACTTCAGCAACAAATGGAACTCCCTTTCTTCTGTGCGAGATAAAGCTTTTGTTGTTTTGTCTGTGACATACGTGAAAGTGGAAATCATTCGTGTCTGCAAGACCATCCAACGCTCCAATCCAACTTGGGAATGCGACCGTCAACAAGCTTCTTTGAGGATATGCTGAAAGCACACAATGACAAACGAAAATTGGTATGATTTTTAAACTGATTAGCTTCTTGTTGTTCTAGTCTAATTTTGTACGTATCTGTTGTTTCCTAGCATGGGTCGCCCGATCTGAAGCTTAGTGGAGAACTCTCAGAAAAAGCTCAAGCCTGGGCAGATAGAGTGGCTGAGAAAGGATACGTATCATTCTGTGAGACAATTGGTATTGGAGAAAACATAACCATCTTTCCTCCAAACACAAAACCAGATAGAAGTGAGAATCTGAAATTCGATATTTTTTCTTATCTTTGAGATTGAAAGTTGTGGAACACTGGTATTCTGAACACGAACGTTATGAATACGAAACTCCAGGTTGGCAAGAAGGAACAAGCTATTTCACTCAAACCGTTTGGAAATCTACAACAGAAGTAATTTTAAAAACTTCCCTGTTGTTATGTCTGACAATGTTGTTTCCAGCTAGGTATTGGTTTGACGAATATTGAGACTAGCAAATTCAATCTTCCATCAAATTACCAGAGGTTAAATTTCTTAATTATCGTATTACTAATTGTAATCGCATAACAGGCATAGCATGCAAGACAAAATGGAAATTATTGTTGCTTTCTACAAACCGGGTGGTAATAACAACCGAGATGGGCTGTTTGCTGTAAATGTTTGCAAACCTAAATATAACTGATATAAATAACACTTACTGTTTTATTTTTTTATTATTGTTTGTTTCTATCGTCTGTCAGAAGATCTCTTTTTGCATTCATATTGATAACAAACACTCAACAATTCCATTTGACCAGTCAGGAAAAAAAGGCTTTCATGTTTATATTCTCGTTGTTGGATTAGTTGCAAGCTGTTCTTCAATTATTTTCGCGGCAAACTTTCTAAATAAAGTGGAATTATTTACGTGCGCTGTATAAGAAACCTGATTGACAAGAAGACGGATGTTCCTGGTCTCTTCTATCCAGAGAACCCATAATTCTTGCTTCAAATTGTTCTCTTTAGCAAATGAAGATATTACAGATAGGGCTTTAGAGTTGCGATATATGAGAACTCTCGCACCTGGAAACAAGAATTCTCTCTTGTGTTCCGCTTCAAAGTTTTAATATACTTGGATAACATTGACCACGTTGATATGCCCATATCAGATTTATATTTTATTTCGGTACGCGGTGTTTGCCTTTTGTTGTTGCGCACTTACGATGGCTGAAAAAACGTTTTTACTACTATTCCGGAATTGCAATCCGTAAATGCAATACAAGATTTCGAATGCTTTCTAATCCTTTTAATCTGTTGGAAAAAAAATTTTTTTCTCGGTTTCCGTACTTGACTTCAGTCTGGAAATCAAGTTTTTTCATTCGAATCGTTCTAGATCAGGTGATGAGAGATTTCTCTGCTTGAAAGATGGGAGGGGTAACTGAAACAGATTTTTAATCGTTTGGCTTAAAAATCATTGGTTCTAGCTTCTCCTTTCGTGCTGGATTTGTTCCAGCAAACTGCTATTCGGTGTTTAAGAAAGGGGAGACAAGCCGGTTTCTCTAATAATTTCGCCTCTCACAGTATTTGTCACACATAATGCATGCGCTTTTACTACGTGTTCTACTTGCTTTATGCGTTTTTACAATAGGTATGTCCATACTACTATCCTAATTCTCAAGAGGTCATATTGACTGTACCCTCATCATCACCATGACCGTTGGTTAATTATTGGATTCAATATTCAAAAATGACACTGGCATGAGAAAAGAGGCATTTTTTGAATTTCGCCACTCATCACTCTCTTTCAGCTTCACCTAAAACTGCACAAATCATTTATCGAAGATTCACGCACGATACTTGCAAAAACAATCCATGTTTAAACGGGGGAACATGTCAGCCAGGAAAACTCGCTTGCGATTGCGCGGTTGGTTGGATGGGACGTTACTGTCATAGTCAGTTCATATTATTGTTTTCTTTTCTGTTTCACAGTATACTGTTGAATCCGTTTTGATCTGCTTTGACTAATCAGATATTACAAAACACAATTTGTCCAATATCAACCATATCTTATAGGAAGATGTAGAAACATTTACAAAGGGTGCGACAGATGGGCAATGGAGGACAAATGTCACACCATATTGACCCAAACAAACTTCTTTGATATGAATTGTGCTTTATCATGCAAGCTATGCACACCTGACCCAACTTATGGTTAATAACATATCAACTCCTCTCAATTTACAAAAACCAATTCCTTTGAAGATTTACCTGCGATTCCGCTACCACCAGCATTAGAGCCTTTACAGTTTTTCTTAGGACAATGGCATTCACAAGTATCCAGCAGCTTAAATGTTTTCGAATAATCCTATTATAGGCATCTAAAGGATTACGTTTTCCTATCGATATGTATGATGATGAGTATGAAGAAGTGCTGGACATTTCTCCCGCCGAAGTACCCATGTTCGGACCACCATCCCTGAATATGACGTAACTCACATTGAAATTTCAATGAAGTTGTTCCGTTGCCTTTTCAGGAGTAGGTCGTGGCATAAAGATGATGTGAGATTGATGCATGGGTTCGTAACCTTACGACCAAACACTTTCCCAGTTGAAGTTGCTATACTAAGTACATATAATGAAGGTTTGACATTCTTTTCATAAAACCTCGTTGTAATCATACTTTCACAGGCGTTAATATGATTGAGCTTGGTGCTCTTAAAAATCATGTCTTAACACTGAACGTCACTTACATGCAAGTTCACCCAACACTTGATGGAGCCATTCTGCCGTTAGGGGTTCTCTTGTTTCCTCAATCAATATCCTTTTTTATCTTATTTTTTCAGATCACCCGTCGGTTTAGAAGAATCGGATCAATGCTTGAAATGACAGTCGCTAAATTATACACTGCTAATAAGGTGAATGTTTACAAAACATTTCTCAAACTGACCTCTCTATCATTCTTCCAGGTGTCGCAGTTCAAGAAGATGTTCAAGAAGATGAAAGATTATCGAATATAATTATTTCGTCCTTGTATTTAAGATTTTTAAATATGTATATTGAAATTCGTCATTATTAAAACTTGTTCTTCTTTCGGCAATTCGAATGACTCAGTAGTACTCGATCTTTACCATCTCAAAATTTCAGACTCATTTGGATACATCTAATCCAATCCTATTAGGACAGATTCCAAAAGTCATTTGTTGTTTTAATGATGAAACTGAAAAGTTTTTCATAAAACCTCGTTGTAATCATACTTTCACAGGCGTTAATATGATTGAGCTTGGTGCTCTTAAAAATCATGTCTTAACCCTGAACGTCACGTACATGCAAGTTCACCCAACACTAGATGAAGCCATTCTACCCTTAGGGGAATGAACGGAAATGGCAAGTAGCTTAGAAGAGGAGCGAAGCTATGACGACTTTATGCAGAAAAAAAAGTAAACAAGGAATACAATGCGCCACAACTGCTCGAAGAGCATCAATCAGATCTCTATGATAATTCATACGAAATATTAAGATATAAGCACTACGCTCAATGATACAACTCATGATCACATTAGTATATCCTTGCTCATATTCTGTAGATTTAAGATAATAGATGGAAAAAACGAGAAGAGAGAGCAGAACTACGAATTATCTCCAGCCGCGTTATCTCTCTTTATTACTTCGCCAACAGATGAATCTAAAAGTACGCTGATTAGGTAAGAAATCAGTATCTGTAAGTTGTTTGATAGTTGAAGCAGACTAAACAACTTGAAGATGTTGACAAGGATACATAGGAACAAACGACATCGGACTAACAATATGCATTGTTTTGCGCGCGAGACGAACAGCTTAATCTAGGAGCTGATTGCAATAAACGCAAGTGTACTCGGTTCCATTAGGATTGAGACGGACAACTAGAGGATTAGCTAAATGAGACAGAATACAGCGCGATATTTCCATCATTCCTTAAAGGGTATACCGATATCCGACATGATGCGTTGGTGTCTGTCAGATTTGATCAAGCCATTCTTGAGCAGAAACTCATTTCGCTCCGGTTGTTTGTCACCATCATCATCGCGAAGATATGCTGTCCAGCGTGGACTGCATTGGAAGAAGCGAATAGCTTCTACCATATCCTTAAATAAAGGTTTCAAGAAAAGTGCTCGCAGAACCCCTTTACGTTGTGGTCAGTAGTAAAGCGGTGGTAAATTCCAGGAGGCAGGAAGAGGAAATCTCCAGCGCAAACAGGAATGCGGATCCATTCATCCTAAAATGAGAGAAGGAAATCTTGTGATTTTTGTTTTTAGTCAAGAAGTCACTGAACGACCACCCACGTCAGCACTTCGCACGTCGAAGTATCCACTGCCACTCTTGATGAAACGGAGTTCTGCGTCTTTATGGAGATGTTCCTTGAAAAATCCTTTGATCTGAACAAAGATAATATTTTATCGCTGTCTATGATATATTACCAGCTCATTATATCCAGGTGTGGCCTTGGAAATAGAGATGGCATCCCGATTCTTCATGCTGTAAACAGCGGCAAGGTTTGGTAATTCCATCTACAAAATTAGATCATCAAGCAATAAATATTTCTCGAAGATAACCTGGTCTCTCTCAAGGAATTCGACACCAACTTTGGCTAACTCATGCAGATTAATAAGACGATGGGGGGTCTGTCTGTTGGGATCACGTTGGTCAACAATGTCTTTCGACATAAAGTAAGGCATGTCCTCCTTGTCTACAGCCATCGCAAGCAAACGTAAAGAAACTGTTCCTGCAAAGGATTGGAAATGATTAAAGATTTGAGAACCAAGAAAACAATTCACGACAATATCAAATGAATGAGGAGAGGAAGTAGTCTAAGTAGGTGGAGAAATGATGTGCTTGATAGGACCACACCCTCTATACTGTGGATATCATCAGCTCCGCCTATCTCTCTACGTCTGTATCATTTCTGAAAAGAAGTATTGAGGATATAATAAGCAATGCTCGGAGACGGATTATAATAGAAAGATCAGGATTCATGAAACAATAGATGTGCACGTAAAATAAGAGATTACTATATCTCATTCATTCTATGAATGAATTGATAAACCAAAAAATCCAAAAAAAAGCATTTGAACAATTTGAGAGAATTGGTTAAAACCCTTTCAGATTAGTTATAAACATGGATATTGACAGATGCTGTACAAAGGCATTACTGGTCAAGAGATGTAGAGGATACAACTAGAGAATCTACCCAACTAGGAGGATAAGCGTTTCAAATTGCGCACAAAACACAACAAATCATTCCATACTTAACAAACAATTTGGGCTAGAAAAAAGAAAGATACTTTCCCGAAACAGGATGAAAAGTACAGGGTTACTTAGACGATTAGCCTATTTATCATAAAATGAAAAAAAAAAGAAGTTAAAATGAATAACCGGTAACCGGTTAGGGTCATTCGGTTTTAAAACAACTTGCACTGTTGTATACATTTGGATTGAGAGCTATTACGGTCATTGGAAAGAAGATACAAGTTTCATTTATTCGGCCACACACACATTTGTTTCTTAAATGCTATGACTTTTGCATTCTTCTCAATGATGTCCTTTGTCGACAAAACAAGATGACAGATTTTGGATGTTCATAGAACTGATTCGAGGGTATGAAATCACTACAAGCGAGAGATTGCAAGAATTTTGAGAGAGGAGGATGAAGCTTATGAATAATAAGAAAAGCAACTTAGGTAGAAATCAAAAATGGAAACAAAATCGTTGCATAGGACATACCTTGTTTATGGACAGTGTCATTAATGATAACATTATCTCATAACAGTTTTATCGGAGTTCAAATATCGAGCATCATCATTTTATAATCAATAAATGAAGAAAGAGTGATAATCAATAAGAAAAATCATCATAGCTAAGCTTTTCTTTTCGAAACATGAATGGAAATATAAAATGATCCACAAGCGCATATTGACAACTAGCTTCCCAAATGGATTTCTAATTAGGTACTTTATAGGAGCAGAAATTGCATCTTAGAACAATTTAGTGATATCATATGAGAATGAAAAAACGAAAAATGGCTCTAACTAACTTCATTTCACCAAAAATCTTTTCTTCCATTATTTCTCATCTCTCTCACTCACTCTCTTCATTACACTCTCTCTCTTTCTCTCTTTCTGATTAGCTGTACATGAGAGGGAATGTTAAGAAAAAAAGGAAAAAAAAGAAGAAGGTTGTTCAGTTCATTCAATTGATAGATAGCCAAAAATCAGACAAACAAACGTTTTAAGACGATCGTTCAAATTCGAACAACAAAATCAATCAAAATCTCATTAACAAAGAACAATTAAGTGCAATAGAAAGATATGATGAGAAATCGCAAAAATCAGACCTACACGATGACTTTGATGTGAGAGAAGGTCATATTACTATAAACCAGATTGCGATAGAGAGACTGGAGACATATAGAGTGAGTAAGAGAGAAAGAAACACAAACATGAATATCAGAAAAAAAAGAGAGAGAAATACAATAAATCGTTACTGTTCGTTATTTCGATTCCTATACTACATGCAAATTAAGGGACTGAGAAACTTTTTTCAAATTTTTCTCGTTTTCAGTATATCCACGTCACTCTTTACACTAAAGCCCATAGATAAGTGCTTTATTGCTGTTTCTATGGGCACCACATAGCGAAGAGCCACGAAGTAATGTACGTGGAAACATCTCAAAAAACCAAAAAGAGGCTAGATGAAAGGAAAATAATACAACAAAAGAAAAATAGTAGTAAAAAAAGGGTAATATCAAAGAATCACAGTTGAGTATATGCTCTAAGAAACACAAACAACACACACAATAAGGGATTATTTTCATATTTGGCGCCAAAAAAAATAATTTGAAATTATTGTTTTTTAAGGTTATAGTGTGTATTATTGTTGTTTGTTATAATGATAATCATAGATCAAACTATGATTTCTATATATCATGAGACAATCGATGATCTTTGATTTAATGAAAGAAAGAATTCTCATTTCCCTTTCAGTTTTATCCTCACTATCTACTCGTATCAGAGTATCATCTTTCATTTTCTATTGAATGTTCCTTCAAGTTACATACTAATTCTTATTTCAAATCTGAATGTGTTCCGAATTTCGGTTTCCCATTTAGTCGCATTCATGAAATTTGCGCAAAAATACTGAACATCTGGAAGAAAGAGAAATGCTATATTGAGAAAAGTAGGTTAAATGTATGAGATACAGTATGAATACGATAGAGAAAGTTTCGCTTCCAGCAGAACAATTTGTTGGGAACGATGAAGAAAGAAAAATTGCATTGAAGAATAACGCAATATTCAGCATTGATCCCCCCTACCGCTATAGCCGAGAAAGCTGTTTCAATGAAGTTTTCAAAGAGAAAAAAGTTTTCATTTACAACATGAGTTTACAATCTGTCATCTTAGGCCATCTACAGCTCTTAATTTGCTTTGAAATACTGCTACTAATAGTCAACCAGATACTGCTTACCCCCAGCTGTCAATAAAGAAACGATCCAATTGATTCAGACAAAGCATTTCAGAAATCTGCTAGTGTTTCTCTTACTTTTCTCATAAATCTCAGAAAAAATAATATTTTATCCGTTCCACTTTCATTCTCTTTCAAGCTTCATTGTATATGCAACCCATCTTTCAACCATGTTCATTCATATCATTATCTGACAATAAGCCAAATACTTAATCCAAATCTCATATCTTTTCATTTTAATTCCAATTTTTGTTTTTACTTTGCTCTTTGCATTACATGGTTAAACCGCTGTGAGTTAACAATCTTTGTAAACTCGGATATATATGGTAGTTGCTCAGCATATTTATTTATTTGCTCAGCGATGGTTTTATTTTACAGGTTCGTAACCATTGTTAATTTTGATGCAGACAAAAGATGCTAACTCTATGTTGAGACGAAAGGTGTCAAAAAGTATTTGTGAGATAGTGCTATGAGAAGAATGGCTTACAGCAAAGCTCCAAAATGACCGCACTCACCATTCAAATACTATTTATATATAAACACGAGTCCGCATACACGTTACCCTTTGAATGAGGAAAACATACAAAGATGTTATTTGAGCGAAAATCTTTAGCGATCCAATGTGTAACCACCTAGTTTTCGCACTGCATTGTATTTTGTTTGAACATTTATTGTTAAGTCTACCTTATATGTCTCGACCATCTCAAACTTGTTACAAATATTTTACTCTGCTGACCATTCGGAGCAAATTTGAGCACGGAACTTCATTCTCATATTTCAAACTTATCGCATTCATTCACAATTGCCTATTCTTTAGTCATTATGCGTTTGTGAAGGGTATCAAGCAAGTCAACATTTCAAAATAAATCAGAACTCTACTCTGTCCACCTTGCACGACCGCTTGATCTTACATTAGCGGAGAAATTGATTTCCGAAAACATTCACTATCTCCTCCCACCTCCCACTTCATTTATGTCTTCCTTTTCAAGCCTTTTACTTTCTGAAAGTCATCTCTTGATAAACTAGTGCTTCTCGAGCACTTTGACCTCATATTGGTTTCCCTCCCTCAAATGACATGTTTTCTAACCTTCTGATCATTTCTCAGCATAACATCCAATCCAATACAACCGTTCATTTGCATAAATTCCATTTTCCTTTTCTTAGTATCTTACATCTTCACCCGTCTGTCAACATTCCCATATTCCGTTTATGAAATGACCCTTATATCTCCAAACTCATCCTTTTCTTTACTGAAATATAACTTTTCAATAATAATTATATTTCTAACAATATATAATCGACATTATTCATTACGAAATTTATGATCTATAATCAATAAAACCATATTTGTTGAGATGCGTTGAAGAAAACGTAGAGAAAGTATAAGTATATCTCATTGAGAAAGAAGTGTGCGATTCACACATTGAAGAGGTGTGCTTCTCTTAATTGCTCACGAAAACACTTTTTACCCCCCAAAAAGAGAATCATAAACCTTATATCTTCAGATTTTACAAATATTTGTCATTAGTTAAAACCTTTTTTTTTTCTTTTCCTTTTTTTTTTTTTCGAAAATCCAAATCCTATTGCTCTATATCTCCCTCACATAACCTGCTCTACTGTTCTACATTTCTTTTCACATTTTGTAACAATAATTCTCATTTACTTCTCTAAACAATCAATATTATAGATAAAATGAATTCAATAGCTTCCAAAGCTCCTAATGCTCTTGTGAGCCGTATTTTACAGGTAAACACAATCTTGGATTAGATTTCTCAAGTTTCATTTCATTATTCACTACCGTTTCGTAACCCAACCATTTCTTTGTTGTTTTTTTAAGGTAGCGCTTGGATTGTTTGTCACGACATCCGATTTGCCGTCAATCTCAAAAAACATGAGTCAAATGTCATTTGATTGCTCTTTCGAAACGGATTGCCGGTATTTAAAACTTTATATTTTGTTTTAAAACTTGGTCAAATGTACAGTTGGCAATCGGATGGGAGGTTGATGGATCATTGGCGAATAGCAAGGGGTGAGCCAGATAGCTTATTGTGGCTAGCGGCCACAGGAACACTACAATTACCAAGTAAACTCAGTGGAAACAACTTTTTTGCTTACAATAACACTAAGGGGAGCCATTTGCTCTAATCGAAACGCGCGGTAGTCCTGCTGACGTTCTATCTTCTGATGTTGTGACATGTCAAAAAGGTTACGCAGATTTCTCATTCTTGTTCTGGACAATAGGTAATACACGTAAAAATGAGAGTAAAATTGCAAGATTGACATGCATAGGCGATGCTGGCTTAGAAGTTTGCTTAAGTCATGAGAATGGTGACAGATTCAATTGTACTGGTCCATTTGTCTCAAAAAAGATGCCGGAGAAAGTTAGCTTAATAATTCCACAAATGCAACAACCATTCAAGGTATATAAACATACATCAATCTATATTAGAATCATTCTAATACTTCCCTATCTCTAAAACTTTTTTTCATTTATAGCTATTAATAGTCCCTCTGGAGAGAAATGGTGTATTAGTTGTTGATGATATTCGATATAATGCTTTGCCTTGCGAATCAGGCGGCGATATAATCTCCGTAAGTGGCTATTCACCTTTATCATATTCAAACATTCCTAATTCGACGATTGATAAGATTGTTTTATCAAGATTGCTGTAAACCAGTGTCTTTATCAATTGAAAACGTTTCCCCTTCCTCTCTTTCTCTCTCTTTCAACCATCACTCATTGATTCTTCATCTCTCTTTCCCTAATTCTCATCTATGCAATTGATGTTTCATTCTATATGATCATTTTTGCGCGACATAAGTTCAGTAGGCCTTTACCGAAAACTGAAGATCATTTTTTGAAAACTGGTTTCACTTTCCGCCTCTAAAGTTCAAACGGCGAATCACAATTGCAAATATCAGCAAACTATCTATTTGAATAGTATAATTATATGCAAATTATGCTGTTTTTTTAGAATGTAAAGCCAATAACTGAGAATGAATTAATAACGAGACAGCGACCGGAAACATCAACAGGGCGAATGAGTACATCAAGACACAAAACAAAAATTAAACTTTCAAATACTTCAGTTGAAACAACAACCACAACAGAGATCGAAACAACTACTACTCCACAGATTGAAGAAACAACATTTGATTCTTCAGAGAAGATGTTTGTCAAATCAACTTTTTGAAATGAGAATGAAATGTTTCTTTAGTGAGAGCAAACCTCCCATAGATGAAACAACAGAAACACCGTTTGAGCTGATGGTATATGGCAATATGTCAAGACCGCTGTTTGATAGACGCAAGGGTAACAGAATTAATGTCTAATCAATCTATACTAACTACTTCAAGCTAAAATTGAGGTGGACTCAAGCAAACTGCTTTGTGACTTTTCTGATGACTTCGACTGTCAATGGGGTGTTGAGGAAGGAAAATGGGCCGTAATCGAGAGAGGTTATCATTAATCGATTAAACGAAAGTATTCAATAATTCAGGAGCAATACCTAATTTGGATAGTTCAATTACCGATCCATCACTATTGCCAAACTATCCAGCAGCATTGGTTATTCAAGGGGTAGCGAAACTTGAATCAGATCCAATACTATGCTTAAGCGGTCCAGGAAAGGTTGAAAACATAGAAATAGTAAGAAGCGAAACGTTTAATACTTGTTTCAGTTATTATTCCGTTATTGGAGTAACAGCGAAATAACATTGAAAGTGTGTGCAGCTTCATATGGTTTATACTATTATCTAATAACTTATAACATTATAATCTAATAGATAATCCAGCAAACAGAACAGTCTGTGTGAATCAATCACAGAACAATCAACGAGTACAGAATTTAGCAGTTTTCAATTTTCCCAATCCAATTTACGAGCCATTTACGGTGAGAAACTTTTGTTGACGCTTCTCACATCAATTTCTTAGCTGCAAATTGTACCACAATGGAGTACTGGTTATAAGAACCGTTTCTTAGTTATAGATGAAATAGCTTACATAGGAGAGTGCAACCCAGAAAATAGAAGTAGTCATTATAATATTGAAAGAGTCTAATTCATTTTACTACAGTTTCTAACAGTTTGCAAAAGAAGGTTATCCCTACTACAGAAACGACTGCCGAAACAACAACTACCACTACTACAACTACAACGACGCAAGAGCCAACAACGGAATTAGTCAAAAGTAATATTTATTAAAAAAAGAAAACTGTTAGGATGTTTTTCTTTTTTAGGCACATGGATACCAATCAGGCCTTATACCCCAAGAAGCACCTCAAGACTTGTTACCCTCAGGCCGCTCATCGATCGTACATCTAATATGGGAATGAGAAAACTATCATTGTGAGTTATTATATTTTCGGAAAAATCAAAATGTTGTCATTCAAGGTCAACCACTCTGAGGCCTATACCTATGGCTACAACTTCTATCCCTATTGTGTCGGAAGATTACTGCACTAAACTCAACTGCAATTTTGAAGGTCAATGAGAAGTGTAAATACTTCATTAACATAAGTTGTTTAGAGAGTGCATGTAATTATCTTAATCATGGTTTGACCAAAAAGCCTTGGACTCTGCGAAACCGAGGCTATGGTTATCCTCTAACTGGAGCAACAGATATAAGGCCAAGTCTGTCAATAACATACGCAAACTATGCTAATCAAAAAATCTTTGAAGATTCAGCTAATGGGCAGTTCGTTGCTGCTGTTTTGAATTCTGGAGATGTTGCTATTATGGAATCACCCAAATTCAATGCCACAAACGCTCTAAATGTACTTCTTTTCCAATACTACAGGCCTTCACCTCTAACCACTATACGGTTGTGTTTGGGTGAGCGATAGACTCAAAACAGGATCTTTTCAACTCGAATCTATATAGGCTCTAGATATAGCAGCGTTTATCGCTCATTGTCATCTTTCAATGAATGCCCTTCTGTGCTACGCTCAATAACGTCACGAATAGCTCATAACTGGAATACAGTTCACATTCAATTACCTTCCGGCACAACGCATGTAAGTTCAAATCATGAATAATCAATAGTTGGAATATGAAACCTGCTTTATCAGTTCTACATCGTGGCAACTAACAATGACAAATCAGACTCAAGAACAGCTGTAGCCATAGATAATATACGAGTAGCTATGTGCGATTCTCGTAGCTACTCACCCGATTACACACAAGAAGCATCAGAAGATCATAACTTCTTGAACGGATTCTAATTGTTGGAATTAATATCAAATTATTTATTCAGTTCTAAATATGAAACGAAAAGAGTTATTTATATGAAAAGATTCAGGAAAAATTAAATCGTTGTATAACCTATTATGGAAATGAGCATAACTAAGTCCCTCAAGTATTTCATGTTCCCTCTCACTCTATATCTACTTGTTATGAAAAATGGATTTCAAAATATAAAAAAATTTTAATTAATTATGTTTGAAATGTAAATAAAATTTTAAAAAGTTTGAAAATTATCAGATTATATGTTTGATGAAACCATTATGTTACATGTTGTTTACGCATGTTTCTATTCAACTTGGCGCGTTGGAGTTACAGTATGCCATGCCACGCGACCACATTAGGTCCCGCCACGATATGGAAACCAAGGATCAGTGGTCTTCGATTTGGTCTGAGTTTGGACACAAGCGACAACTAGGCATCATTCGTGAGTTGTTTCATCACTTGTTTGTTGCTTTCTCCTCCAGTAATGTATGTTATTTATTCAGCTAGATAACTTTGAAGTTAATTTGACAAAAAAAATTTATCTCATGCTTCCATGAGTTCATATTTGAATGTGTGTTCATCTTTGATTACTCTTTGGTCGTGTCGCATATGTACATCGATAGTATGCAAAAACATTTTTTTTGTTACAGAATGGCAACCAGTCGTGATACTCCCGTCTCAGAAGGAACCTATGGATTCGTCTATGGTGTTTCCGGACCTGGTGAGTTTTCCGGAAAAATGAGATAATCTAACAAAAAAATGATAGTCGTAACTGCTGAAAAAATGGCCGGATCAGCTATGTACGAATTGGTTCGTGTC
The DNA here is from genome assembly GCA_943334845.2 of Auanema sp. JU1783. Classification (NCBI taxonomy): domain Eukaryota; kingdom Metazoa; phylum Nematoda; class Chromadorea; order Rhabditida; family Rhabditidae; genus Auanema; species Auanema sp. JU1783. The sequence goes on from CALQYR020007273.1 coordinate 62,404, forward strand.
GGTCACGGAGAATTGGTTGGAGAAATTATCCGTCTTGAAGGAGATTTCGCCACCATTCAAGTATACGAAGAAACATGTGAGTAGAGAGAAAATGAGTGATAAAAAACAATCAATTATCTAGCTGGAGTAACCATTGGAGATCCAGTACTTCGTACCGGAAAGCCATTGTCTGTTGAACTTGGACCCGGTATTATGGGTTCCATTTTCGACGGTATCCAACGCCCATTGAAGGACATCGCTGATATGACTTCTTCTATCTACATTCCAAAAGGTAGAAATAGAAAAAATCTGAAACATATCTGATAATGCCTATTGATTAGGTATCTCTACCAAGGCTCTCTCACGCGAACTCCGTTGGGACTACACTGCTGATAAGAACCTTAGAGTTGGTTCTCACATCACAGGTCTCTTAAAAGTATCAAAATCGATAAATCAATTTTTTCACTAATACAGGAGGAGACGTTGTCGGATGTGTCTTCGAAAACGTTCTCATCAAGCACAAAATCCTTCTCCCACCAAATGCCTGCGGAACCGTCACCTGGGCCGCTCCATCTGGACAATACACTGTTGAAGTACATAAAACATCAGACTTAGTAGCAATTTTTAAAATATAGGATGTCCTCATCGAAGTTGAATTCAACGGAAAGAAGCAAAAATTCACTATGCTTCAAGTATGGCCTGTACGTAGCCCACGTCCATGTTCTGAGAAGGTAGAAACAGCCTCAATCGAACTACAAAACCTAATTCAATCATTATAGCTTGCTGCTAACAATCCACTTCTCTGCGGTCAACGTGTTCTCGACGCTCTTTTCCCATGTGTCCAAGGAGGAACCACTGCCATTCCAGGTAGATGGACTCGAGAAAGAAATTCACAATATTTAACTCTTAAGGAGCCTTCGGTTGCGGAAAGACTGTCATTTCCCAATCTCTCTCCAAGTACTCCAACTCCGATGCTATTATCTACGTAGGATGCGGAGAACGTGGAAACGAAATGTCTGAAGTGAGAACATCATCAAAAAATGAGACATTTTCCCCTTGGGATTTAGGTATTGCGTGATTTCCCAGAATTGACTATGGAAGTCAACGGAGAAGTTACCTCCATCATGAAGCGTACTGCCCTTGTCGCTAACACTTCTAACATGCCTGTAGCTGCTCGTGAAGCTTCTATCTACACTGGTATCACTCTTGCTGAGTATTTCCGTGATATGGGTCTCAACGTTGCTATGATGGCTGACTCCACATCTCGTTGGGCTGAGGCTCTTCGTGAAATTTCTGGTTAGTCAAAACAATAGAACGACATAAAGAAATTTGTTCTCTTAAGGACGTTTGGGAGAAATGCCTGCCGATTCCGGTTACCCAGCTTACTTGGCCGCTCGTTTGGCTTCCTTCTACGAACGTGCTGGTAAGGTTAAGTGTCTTGGAAACCCAGAACGTGATGGATCCGTTACCATTGTCGGAGCGTAAGAAATGAAAAAAACAGCAGAAACTAAGCTTGAATTTTTAGCGTATCACCTCCTGGTGGAGATTTCGCTGATCCAGTTACTGCTGCTACTCTTGGTATTGTCCAAGTGTTCTGGGGATTGGATAAGAAATTGGCCCAAAGAAAACATTTCCCATCTATTAACTGGCTTATCTCCTACAGGTTGGTGACAAAACAGCAATTTGAAGACCAGGGAATAATTTCAGTAAATACATGAGAGCTCTTGAAGATTTCTACGAGAAGAGCTTCCCTGAATTCGTCAGTCTCCGTACCAAGTGTAAAGAAATTCTTCAAGAAGAAGAGGACTTGTCCGAAATTGTACAATTGGTCGGAAAGGCTTCTTTGGCTGAATCTGATAAGATTACTCTTGAAGTTGCTAGAATCATTAAGGTTTGGAACAGTTTAGTGAACGGCTTTCTGAATTCATATTTAGGACGATTTCCTCCAACAGAACGGTTACACTAAATACGATAGATTCTGCCCCTTCTACAAAACTGTCGGTATGCTTAAGAACATGTAAGTGGAGAGAACAAAATAGGATGAGTATATAATGCATTTTAGGATTGGATTCTATGACTTAGCTAAGCACTCTGTTGAAAGCACAGCTCAATCTGATACTAAAGTTACCTGGTCCATGATCAGAGATCACATGAACCCCCTCATTTACAAGTTGTCTGATATGAAGTTTATGGATCCCGTTGCTGATGGAGAAGAAAAAATTAAGAAGGAATATGATGAGCTTATGGAACAAATGCAAACAGCTTTCAGAACCCTTGAAGATTAAAAATCGCCTTAGTATTGCCTATAACCCTTACAGTAGATGTATTAGTTTAACAATAACAGTCTGAAGAATTTTGCGAAAAATCTGTAAGTAACCGGACGAATAAATAAATTTTAATGTACACAAATATGTTCTGAGATGAATTTGGTTTCAATGGGAAACAAGAAAAACTCGAATCGAAAACTGTATCAGTGAAGTTCCCAGCTGGGAGCGCGTGCAAAACATAATGTCGTGGGATGGAAAACAAAATCAAGGGAGGAGTGGGATTGATCATCATTTTCGCTTATAAGAAAGAGAAATCATAGGGCTGCAGATGGATTGGTGATATAAACTACGTGACAGATATCACTTTCTCACGGTATATAGAGAATGAATGGATCAAAACACTTTTTTGCCTTGTAAGCTATCATGATTCATTCAAAAATATTTTTTTATAGCTTAGAGCATAAACTACTGTACTCTAGGATCTCATCATGAATACGAAATATAGATTGAAACTGTGACTATACAACAGCATGAGTTGATGATAGATATGAGTGGATCAGGTATGTACAAACACTCGTATACACATACCCTCGATAGTTGTAGCGAAAGTGGGCGTCACAATTAGCTTTCAAACTTTACACAGTCAACAGCTGCGAGGATGAGAAGAGATATTATTGATTAAAAGTTCATAGTTCATACTCAGATTTAAAAATTTCATAGAAAACCATTCAATAACACATTTTGATACTCAGAAATGATAAATGCTGAGATTAGGAATCTAATTAAGAGTTAGTAATTTCAGGTTTGCCAAATATGGCGTCAACAACAAAACAACATCGATCGATTACCCAATTAAAAGGGGCGGAGTCATGAGTTCCCAGAATATAAACTACAATTTTTCAAATTGTACCAGACATAATATGGCGTCCCCCCCTCTATTCCCTCTAACATACAACTTTGATAACAAATACTTCTTTTCATTATTTAATTTCTGTTTGTTATAAACCATTTTTTGAATTTGAAAAGCTATCAGTTGTGTTACCTTTACGTATGTTTGACAATATTTTCTAATTTCCTCTCAATTTCTCATGAACTGCTTCAAATTATTCATTAAAGTCCATACTAGATGAGAAAAAGCTTAGATTAACATGTTGAAATGTGGGAATTATTCAATACCCTGAAAGCTAACAAAAAGGCCAAATGAGCTGACGTCCTGAAAATTGAGAAAATCATAAATTGAAACACATTTCATTTCATATTTCTTTTTCATTCTTCTTGTTCGTAGAAACATCGATAAAGTGCGTAAGTTAATTCTTCAAAGCGCTTTTCACCAGTTTGAGGGAATCATCCCTACATCCCCCTATGTTCAGCATACTCAACGTATGAAGAAGACAAAACGATCAAGACAACTTGAGCTTCTTCATCATTTTAATTCTCAAAAGTTTTATGATCTATTTAGAATAAGATGAACAATGTAATTCTCAAAATCCATTTTCAACCAATTGCTCACTCCAGTTTATCCGTATACATCGCAAGCAAATCTTCTTATTTCATCGAAGTTTCATTCCATCTCTTATTGACTTGAAAGAAAGACAGAAAGAAAAGAAGATTTAAACTTCTACAATCATTTCTATTCATATTGAACAATGAATTTTGAACAAAATCTCTACCATTATTTCTCATCTCTTTGGCCTTTTCTTCCATCTGACCTCAATTATTGAAAAAAAAACCTGGCTGGTTTGTGATCATTCTTTCCTCTTAACTATCCGTTGTTGATTTTAAATGTAATAAACAAGTATGTTGGTGAGCTGGGAGGGGGGGGGGGGTAAATGAATAATAGTTGATATTTTGGGCAAAACTCTCCATACTAACATATCTAACTAATTATCTTTCATTCACTTAGATTTCTCCTGTTGATTGGAAAATTGCGTCTTCCTTCATCCATTTTATGCTTCTTCTTCCCATTCATTATTCTTCTTTTTGGCTATTTTAGTGAGTTGTCATATCCGTTTTGGGAGCTTAATAAGTAAATATCTGGAGGCTTTGAGTGAACTGTCCATGTATAATTCAGTGGATTGCCCATTTCAACCCTGCAATTCCTATGAAGGTCAAGTATCGTTCAAATTGCCAACAAATGGATTTACATAGGTGATCACAATTGGTGTTCTCATGATATTTTGAACCCTTTGTTATTCAGAAATCAAAAATCGTATTGATAAACTTTAGGTTTCGTTGCATTTGTTTGTATGACTCTATCATCACATCATCATTTTCTTTTTTTTCTTAGAATTTTTCCATTCTTATCTCAGAAAAAGATTATGAGGACAACTTCAAATTGAGTTGTCATGTTCATCTTGTTATGCCTGTCAAAAATTTTTTTCTTTACTCCTCAAGATCACTCTGGCTCAAAGAAGTACTCAGAATGACATTTAGAGGGTTAATTGAATTTATATTTATATATATATATAAAGAGAGAGATGTTTCTTGATTCAGATTGGTTGGACTTATACATCTTTCTTATACTTTCTCAAAAGCTCCCTGACTGTATGATCGATTCAATGTATATGTATATATTAGATATATGATGTCATATATGTATAACAAACACAAACTCTCTATTTCCACATCTCATATCACATTCTTTTGCTTTAGTCATCATATAAATCAAAGCACATGCGATGCATTAGAGAGAAGGAGAAAGATGAGATGATTCATCAAGCCAACTTTTGTAATAAAAAATAATAATTTTTGAACATATCACATACGTATGATTGAAAATAAAACCCGTTTGTTTACTTAATGCTCTCTGCGTCTCTAACAGTGTGTCCTCTGTTTAGCGTATATCTCTGGCGTAAACTTTCCCAACACTATGACGCACAAAGAATAATACAATCAATATTGACAACATACCTTTTTCGAAAAAAAGCAAAAACAGGTCAAAGCACTTGTCTATGTTGTTTTCCTATAAACATATATACTTGTATAATTAATCAATAATACATATGTTTTATTATATAATTATTATGTCTTCAATTATCATTATATAATTATTATATATAACTAATTATATCAAATATTTCAGTGTATATACATATATAGATCTATATTGAACTCAAACTTCAATAACAGCTTGTTTACCCCCCTCTTGTGTGAGAATGGAAAAAGCAAAGAAAGATGTTGGACAGAAATTTCGTCGTATAAAACATAGTTTAGTCAAGTATGTGTTCGTTATGGTTCTATCTTTTGATCATTTTTCTATTTTTTCGTTCCTCTAAACTGGAAAATTTGGAAGACTGGAAGAACGTTGGTCCTCTCGAGCAGAGAGTTAGCAAGATATGTCATTCATTGAATTTGCTCAAAAAGAACCTCATCGGAAGTATACGTACGGGATACAAAGATGAGAATCACGATAAAAGAAGAGTTTGTAAAGTGCATGCAGTCTGGCAATGATTTTTATTGTTTTTAGAAAAAAACAGAAAGTTATAATTTAGCTGTGGAAATGAAAGAGTGCTCAACAGAAATTCAGAAATTGTCATCAACATGTCTGCATAATGTGCTTAATCAAACATCAGCTTCTCTTGTATCATTAGCAGAAGAAAGAGTTAGTCTATCATTATCAATCAACAGCTGATAAATGACTGTAATTAAGGTGAAATATGAAGAGATGTTAGAGCTACATGTTATTGATGAATTAAATAAATTTGCAGAGATTGAAAAACTTCTGGCGAGAAGTAAAGAGAAATTAGCAAAAGCATTGACAGGTTGATTTATAGCCAAAGCAATTGTTCAGATAAATTGAATTTTGTCAGATTGTGAGATTGCTAGAAAAACTGGAGAAGATGTAGATGCTGTTCATCAAAAATTAGAATACCAAATGGTTTGTTTGATGACTTTAAATGCTTTTATGACCCATGCTGCTTCTATTTAAGGATGTTACATCAACTCAAATATACAATTTTGCTGCCAGAGAACAAGATATCTCTAAAGTCAGTATCTTTTCTCAGACTGTTTTTACAAATGAAAATTCTCTAATTTTCCAGGTGTTTGCTATACTTCTTGAGGAGAAAAGAGAGTATCATCGAGCTGCTTTGAGAATCATTGAATCAAGCTTACCACTGGTCTTAAGGGATATTGGTTATTCATGTTCGGAATTAAAAGGTTATAAAACGTTATTTTATAGACAAGGCTCGTCCCCGACCGATGTTTGGCGTAGACCTTTCAGAACATGTTCAACATTCACGGAAGCCGATCGCAATCCCCATTGAGGAATGTTGTACTTTTCTGAGAAGAACAGCCCTCAGAGAAAAAGGTCAGTTACCAAAACAAAACTTTTTTTCATGAATTCTATATAAGCCATAGGGTAAATGACTTTAAATGAACTTTTTTCAGGATTGTTCAGAATAAGCGGAAACAGCGTCAAGATCAAGAAACTGAAAGCATCTTTCGATGCTGGGCATTACGAGGTTGTTCAAAAACCAAATATGCATAAAGTTAAATGATTTTCTCAGTATGACATCCAAAGTTTGGAAAATGACCCTCATAGTCTGTGTGGAGTGCTGAAATTATATTTGAGAGAACTTCCTGGATCATTGTTAGTCAACAGACTGTTCGATTCATGGGTTGAAGCTCTTCAGTTAGTTTCACATTTAATGGCTTAAATGGATCCCTCATTCATTGTAGGCTAGATGGGGAAGGGAGGATTAATGCTTTCCGGAATGTTCTAAAGAACTTACCAGTCGAAAATTTTAACAATTTATGTTATTTAATTGACTTTTTAACTGACGTCATGAGTTTTCAGCTGGACACATCGTGAGTATATTTCTTGTTCTTCTTTGCAGCTTTTATTATCCCATTTAAAATTCAATTAAAACTTAGGATGAACGCAACGAACTTAGCAATTGTATTTGGTCCCAACTTATTAGTTGGAGATAATGAAGAAAATAGGACGGTTAACAAGGTTTCCACAAAATGCAAAACATTTCACTATCTATTATTTTAATTATAGATAGTTGAAATATTGCTCTTAGAATCAGATCAGCTTTTCGGAATTCCCAAAAAGGAAATTCATCAACCATCATCTCAAATCTTTGATAATATGAGGCTCAGTCAATCATCTGAGGCGGGAAGGTTTCAAAAACTGCTGATAAAATAACTGAAAAAAATGAATTTTCAGTTTGAGCCAATCACCAATGAGAACTGAAAGTGTCAAGAGCGTGCAAGCGCCAAAACTACCTATGCAACCACCATCAAGTACAAGAGTTGAAAGTTTGTTACAAAAACGGGAAAGTGATCCGAGGAGCAGTCGAAAATACGTCAGCCGTATAGATGTGGATAGTTCAACGTCATCTGATCAGAATGTATCGTTAACAAGTTTCAAGAAGCCGGACCGTCCTCCATTACCAAACGTGAGTTTATTGCTTCTGCTTCTTGTTCGCTTTCAAACCGAAGTTTCATATAGGCTGTTACTGCACTGAACAGAATGAATTTAAGAGATGTGCAGAGCAAAATAGATGAAAATCAGAATGATTAAGTTATTGCTCTCTCCTTCATTTCATGTGAGAGTTGAAGGAGCAAAAAGTTGCAAAATGACATATAATTTTCATGTTTCTTTAGACCATTTTTTTCCCAAAAAAAGTTTTTATTTTTTTCAATTTCGTAGTTGAAAACCCAATGTAAAAAGAAGATTTGTTTTTTGAATGAAAAATATTTATATTTGAGAGAAAAGACGTTAATATATCTCAAAAAAAACAGAAAAGAGGATGAAGAAGATGAGATGGAAAGGAAAATGAAGAAGAAGCAATGGATAAAGGATTGGGTGAGACATGGAGTGAGAAAGGTTAGAGGAGTAGAATGAATATATAATGGAATATACAAAGAATCAGTTTGTTTTCTTTACAATAATGGCACAGTAAGTCAATTACGATAACCATAAACTATATAATATATAGTTTGCAAGAACATATAGTAATTAATACAATTAGTTTAGTCATATTTAACATGTAAAGCTATAATTCACTTGAGAAGACTTGTTTAGTTTATCAAAAATGAACTAAAAGATATATATATATATATATATATATATATATATATA